>JAUZST010039410.1:0-27122 GCA_034779995.1 Parotocinclus haroldoi
ACACACACACACACACACACACACACACACACACACACACACACACACACACACACACACACAGACAGACAGACAGAAAGAGAGACACACACACAGAGACACACAAAGACACATACAGACACACATAAGCACTGGGACTCGAGACATAAGCTGACATCTGAGGAATATGAGAGGCAGCTGCAGACTCTATACAGGCAGCATAAGGGCCTGAACTGATCATTAAAACGATTAATTCTTATCATATCTTAGTCTATCTGTGGAATTCACAGGGCATAGGCAAACATGTACCCTGAACAGGGTGCCAGTTTATTCACAGGACTGAGTGGTGCCTAACCTGGCTGGACTCAATATAGGGGTACATAAATTCACTAATAACATTTAACTAATGTCTTTGCTCATGTGGTTAAAAATATAACCCTTACAGGTTGTAAAAAATAATTATTAACGAAGGGTCCTTGTTTAAGTGTGGCCTGTTCTACAGTGCCATTGGGAATGCCTTACTAGCTGCAGAGCAACTAATTGGAACAAGGATAAAGTTAAGAAAAAAAGCTTTTTTAAAAAAGGGATATTTACACATTTTAAAATGACCAACACAAAATATGACAAGGCAATATGTACATAAACTATATTCATAGCTACATTTACTAGTAGTACTTTAACATGACTTACTTGGTCCTTTCATTGAAAGGTGCGTTTGATCTGATTGCCTGGTTTGTAATGACCATACAAGTGACATAAAAAGTTTTAGCACTTCAGTATGAACTGTTAATTTGAATTCACCCCTAAAACAAAGCAAGGATCGTCATTACATTTAGAAAAAGTCAATTACATTCTGAAAAATGTACTGTAAAAAAATAGAGCTCAATCTACAGCATTGCATTAGTCAACCACTAGATGTCGCCAAATAAATGTTAAATACCCCATCGATAATGGGTATATAAAAGTGTGCACACAGACTCACACTCGCAATAAATTAGGCTTGGTAGAGTTGTATACAGCTGCAGGTGAATCTTGGTTGTACCTGTGTATTTTGTCCACAAGAGGGAAGTATAGCCACTTCGTTTTCTCCCCTGAATGAAACCCGACAAAACACCAGACAAGGTAAGGCAAGGTATATACCAGATATTATTTATTACTAAATTAATATGAAAAAGGTCTGCAAAATTCAACAACCAGCCATGAATATCTTTCTTCGCATATTACTGGAGAACGTTTTGGCTTCTTTCAAGATTAGTTATAAAGTTATAAATTCTCATAGTTAATGGAGAGGTTGATTTGTAACTTCTAATGAAATCAATGGATTGCAACGCTCCAGTGGTGGTGTTGATTTGCCAGTCCAGTGGTTCCAGTTCCAGAGACACTGCAATGGCAACCCCTTTTGTGCTCTGTGATGGACTAGCACCCTGTCAAGGGTGTACTTGTGACCAGTGAGTACCCAATATAATCTCCTGACCTCTCTGTGGACCTGGTCAGGATAAAGTGAAGGTAAATGAGTAAAGAAAAATAAATTAGTGAATTACTACTAATAATATAGAGCACAGTTGACGCGATGGTCTAACAGATTAGTTCATCACAGGAACTTGGCTCAAGTCCTAATACCAGGTCATGCCTTACAACCAGGTCATTCGCAAAGCTTATGATAAAACATTCATGAAAACAATCAAAGTCATCAGAAAATCATAGAATTATACCTAAAAGCAAGTTTAATTACGACTTAGATGCAACTAACTTAAATGCAAGTTAGTTTTTTATCTGAAACTTAACACCCAAAGATGCATTCTTAGTGCAACCTGGAACACACTACTCCAGCTTAGAGGCAATATAATAATGACAGTATGAAGAGCTAATATAATAAAAACTATATTATGTGAGAAAAGCTGTGGCAGATTCTATGGATTGCAAAAATGCTTCAGCTATACTGCTCACAAATAAATATTTTCTCATTTTCATTCATTAAAAAAATTATATTCATTTTGAAATATCCAATGATTTATATATATATTACTTTCCATAAACAGGACATTGTAACATGTAATAGTCAACTGAATATATGAATACACATTATCCAGTACTGTTCATGCTAATGGATACAGGGGCTTTAGTGCATGGCCGGGCAGTTGTAAACATGCCATGGATGAAACACCAGTTCATCACTGGGTAGGGGTTGATGTTGCAGGACCAGAAGATGATCCCCTGAGCAGCCTCCCCTCCCTTAGTCACTGCTAACCGTATCTACCAGAATGCCACTGTGTTTGTTAATAAATCATCAAAATAAAAATTATTGGTTAAAATCAAGTTCATTTTGAACACATTAAGATGAAATTGAAATTTAATATTCTATGGTTACGTTGTCAATTTTATATGTCTGGTTTTTTGTTTGTTTTTTTTTGTTTTGAACAACACATACTAAAAAATGTTATTACTTATACTTTACTTAAACCTTGATCATAGTTTACTTGTCTTATTTCTAACAAGATCATTCCACACAGTTGCACTGTTAATGCGCTGCACTGGTCAGAACAGGATATTAAAGTAAACAAATGGAAGTGTTAATCTACTCTCACTTTACTCTTGAATCTTTTATGGCTGAAAAGCTTCAGTGGCTGAACTTTGGTGGATTGCTAGTGTTCGTAAAGACGATTCTACTGAGTATTAAAAAAGTTTTATATGATTGAAACTGCAGCTCAGGCTTCCCATGTTTGCACTAAGAAAATGATTCAGTACACACTTGCTGAGGGGAAGGAACTGAGCCAGTAGATTTGGTAATGATACTGTTGGGAAAGTATAAGCCGTGTCTCTTTCAGCTGTCTGGGATAAACTGAGATCATCAGCAAGATATTGCTTATCTGGTATCACTTCCAGCAATATTTTTAATATTATAAACACCAGTGGTGGTTGGTGTGTCTTTTTTAAGTAGAAGAAGTAAAACAAATTGGTTGCACACAAACACACACATTATATATATATATATATATATATATATACACACACACACACACACACACACACATATATTCATTGTGTCCCCTCGTCACTTCGTGGTTCACCTTTCGCGGCCTCGGTGCATCGCAGGTTTTCAAAACATATGAATGGAGAAAATATATTGCGGATTTTCCCTGTTTCTGAGGTTTCTGCGGAACTTTTGCATTTAAAAACATAGCTGCTGTGTCTACTCAATGTGTAGTGATACAAAAGTGATGTATGGCGTGTTAAGTAAAGAGAACGTTCAATTACTTCAGCGTGTTGCTTGATTATTCAACAGTAAAAAACACTACAATAGCGTATTTACTCAGCGGATGAATACTCACCAAAAACAAGAAGTAAGACTAGAGCATCGGCCACTACTTAATTAGTCACTACTTGCCGACATGACAAGTTTTTATCTGTGGTGTTGGGTTCACTGTTTGTGAAAGTTTCATTATAGACGGAATTCATACAAGCCCTACGATGCCACCCAAACGTTCTGCAAGTTCTATGGCTAAAATAATCTATTAATACTTAAATAAATATAGCGTCACTACTTTGCAGATTTTCCTTTATCATGGGTGGTCCTCGAATGTAACCCCCTCGATAAACGAGGGAACACTGTATGTGTGTGTATATACATATACATATATATATACACATATATACATACACATATGTAACTGTAGAAAGTAAGCATTTCATGCATATATATGCATATATATATATATATAAAATACAGATTTCAAGATACGTTTCAGCTACGTTCTACATTTGACCATGAACACAACCTAAAGGGTCTTTTAGCCCCCCTTACTCATTGCATGGTGGAGTATTACTCGGGGATATGCAATTTTCCCTTTTCTTCCTGAAATAAAGGGTGTCCTGTGACGTTTGACTCACCCTGTATATCTCATCTCACCATTGTTTTAGCAATGGTATAATGACCATAAATAATAATTATATTCATAATTAATAATTATTATCTCTCAAATGCAACCAGAAAACACAGGAACTGTCCCATTAAAACATTGAAAACCCAGAAAAACAGCTTCTACAGGCTACAGTATTACAGTCGAGTATTTAATGTGACATTTAGCATTTTGACATTTAACATTCAAAATCATCAGCAGTTTTCCGAAAGAGAGAAAATAAAAACTGAACCTGATTAGGTATATTTTCACTGGTCTGAGAACACACTGAGAAACTTGTGTAACTCCAGGTCACTATACTGCTACAACACAGTGGAATCACACGATGAACACACGCCCTGCCGTGTTGATTCCATAGTGTTCATTAGGCTGGGTGAACATGAGTCATGCTGTAAGTGTTCTCAGCTGTGCGGGAGGGATAACTGTACCATGCTCGCCCAGCTCAGAGTCTTCTCATGGCCTACGCCTGCATTTCTAACCGACAGCCCACTCTGATAAAGCATTCGTACAACACAAATAATTTAGAACTTCTAAAAAAAAAAAAAAAACAAGTTAGAGAAGACGTTAGATAATACCAGCATAATAAAAAGCAGATTCAAATCTGTTGCTATATAGAGTCTAGTAATATACAGCAACTCCAGCGTAAATGCTTACAGGAAGCAGCATGGGAGCGATATCATTGGTGTGGATATTGGTGTGGTCAATAAATCATTACATCTACAATTAAAAACAAATTAAACTAGACAAATTAAACCAATTAAACTATAATTATATAGTACAGGCGTAAAACAGTACTTTATACTGAAATCTGATGTTTCTTTCTTAAACACCACCTTGTAGCACAACATTCTTTCTCTGGTTTTCAGTACCTGCTTCATTCCTAATCAGGGTTGCAGTTACCCACGGCCCATCCCAGTAACCCTGGGTGCAATATGGGGCATCATAGACTCACCCATTCACTCACTGATTTACTCATACCTAGGAATGACTGGACAGTCCACCTACTGGCATGTTTTTGAAAAAAAAAAACAAAAAAAAACAAGAGCCTGTTCCAGAAACGTTGGATGCAAGATGGCATCACATATCGACCTATTAATGCACGCATAGTGATTTCTAGCCAGTTCACCTACTGACCTCTTTTGTGAAGATAAGACAAGAATAATGCATGCAAGGTGAGAATGTGCCTTAGACGGTGCATCACACATTCACATTTACATTTTCTCACACCTTGGGATGTTTTGAAACAGACAATCAATCAATTGGCATAGGAATAATAGTCTACACCAGAACCCAGGACAACCTATCATGCACTCACTCTTTTACTCACACCTAGGAACAATTTAGCATATTGTTTGGCATATTGTTGTTGTTTTTTTTTTTTGACAGGATGCGCAAACCTTAGCCTACCTCAGAAACATTGACCATGAATGAAATATGGTTTGAAAAAAAAACACAACACAGTAACCCCATCACTCATACCAATGGAAAAAAAACAATCTATGCTACTGGAATATTTTTTGGGAAGTGAGTGGAAACACCAGAAGCTATCCCAGGAACACTGGGCACAAGATTGGAATACATCTTGGACGAGACACACAGATTCACCTATTCAACTCCATGTAGAGATGAGTATCCAGTCCACATACTGGAAGACAATTGGAAAGTGTTGGCAGCGAGGTATTAAGGTTAAAGGTGAAATTAAGGTCAGGGTTCAATGTAAGCCAGCAAGGTTTCCTGTCAACTTGGGAAATGATTTTTTTTTTTGCTTTGTTTAAGGAGGGCAAAGTAGAAAACCATGAAAGTGCCATGTTACTGCTTGTTCTATGGGGATTCCATAGCTCTCATACAAGTGAGTGTGGACAAAATAACAGATACTACATGTGAGAAAGCATTTGAATTTCATTTTCGTCACTTATAGCAGCTCTGTGTTCTGCACAGACAAATGTTTGTTATTATAGTGCGTTTCTTGAAATAGAGGTGACAGATGTTACAAAAGTTACGCATGTTTACTGTCTCCTGTAATGTGTGACCTCTCTGCTACCTGAGTAATCTAATGATAGTGCATTTAATAAACACAAGGGCAGAAGTTTAGCGTGACTCACTGGGGCACTTAGTTTCTCTGATGTCTCTATGAGCACAAGGCACGAAAAGGGACCGTCTTAGCCTTCACTCATACTCGAGGAGGGGATAACTAATCACCCAATTACATTCATTGTGCTCCTTGTACTGCATTTAACTACAAATCCCTAATTTGAAAAAAAAAATCAATAATGGATCATCAAGTTGTCATGATACACTTAGACTAATGAACATGTATTCCTTCATTCATTTTCATATTTGCTTAATCCAATTTGAGGGGCCTAAATGGCACCAAAGAGCACCAGATAGTAGCCCACCCTACACAAAGAGACATTGCACTGATGCCCATGCACTATACAAGCAACTTTATTGCAGTGCCTTAGACTGATCAGCCATCAGGAAAGTATGAAATTATGTCAAATAATATTTTATATAGTAACCTTTTATATACTAATATTTGTATACATACAAAAATGTATTGTATAGTATTTAGTACACACTTATACAGAGCAACCTCCACCAGATACAGCCTCACCAGGTACAATCCGTGCAATTGAGGTTCAAGAGCCTTGCTCAAGGGCTCAGCAGTAAGAAACTGGCAGAGCTGGGATTTTATTCTCCAGCCAAATAGTACGTTAATTACTGCACCATCACTGTTCCTGATGGTTGGTGCAAGATGGGCTGATCGAAGTATTTCTAAAAATGCAGATCAACAGGGACTTTCATGCACAGCCATATCTAGGGGTTTACAGAGAATGGTTTGAATTGTTTGGTTTATATATATATATCCAGTGAATGGCAAATATCTGGAAGAAAAAGCAGAGGCAGAGGTCAGACATCAAATATTCAAATATCCACTTGTTACAACCAAGGTTACAACCAAGAGTATCTCAAACCTTGAGGCCGATGGGCTATACCAGCAGAAGACTACATCAAATGTAACTCCAGTGCTAAACTTGTACAATGCAAGACATTGCTGGGTCTGATGATTTCTGCTGTAACAATAAGATAGTAGACCTGATAATAATTGGTCTATAACAAGATAAAAGCATGGGTCCATCCTACCTTGTATCATTGGTTCAGGCTGCTGCTGGTGATGTAACGGTGTGGGGATATATTCTTGGCCTCTTAATACCAGTGCAACATTGTTTAAATGTCATAGCCAACCTGAGTAATGCTGACCATGTCAATCCCTTAATGACCATATTATATCCATCTTGTCATGACTTCTGCCAGCAAAATAGTGCCTCATGTAACAAAGCTCATATAAATTCAAACTGGATTCTTGGATTCATGTTCAACTAACCTCCACAGTCAGCAGATCTCAATCCAACAGAGAACATGTGGGATGTGGTAGAACAGGAGATTTGCATCATGTACGAGCAGCTGACAATCCTGCAGCAACTGCATGATGCTATCATTTATATATGGATGAAAATCTCTGAGGAATGCTTCCAGCACCTTGGTGAAACTATGCCACACAAACCTAATGCAGTTCCGAAGGCAAACGTTTATCCAACCAAGTATTAGCAATAATTAAGCAATAAAGTGGCTGGTAGGTGTGAATGTTTCATTTATCCAAACAAGTAGCAACAAATTCCAGTTGCATATTTTTCACTGGTAGCTACTTTGCTTTTAGCAGATCCAAGGTCTTTTAATAAAATGCATTGGCTAAATGACTCAAAAGAGGGCAGCATAGTACAAAGTTTTCAGCCTTAAAACCAGTCAGGAATACATTGTTGACGTAAAACATCAGGAATACTGCATTTTTTTTTCACTTTGTTGCACATTCTTATGGACTGTATTAATAGGAATTTGGAAATGTGAATTACAGTCCAGTTAAATCAATGTTATATGTATCTTAGCTGATGACATTTACAGTGACATTCCATTCACAGCTTCAACCTACATGAGAAATATTTAGCTGGATTTATTTTTAGCAGGAATTTGACATGTTTATTCATGACCGTAAGCGATTGCACAATATTCTTAAAACAGCATTCCAAATACCTACATAGAAACTTTGTGGCTAGGTCTAATGTAGCCTATTACTGTAATATTTTGGCCAGGGGTGAATTCAGGTAAACTGGCCCCATTTATATGACCTCTTGTTTTAAAAATATATTATACTACGCATTTCAAAGTTTGAACTTTCTGTGATTTATTTAGTTCTGTATCCAAATAGCACTAAGAATTGACTAATGGACAAATGGCAACATACTGTATGCTGATTGGCGATTACATTGAGGCTTGTGATTTTATCAACGTGGGTCAAACACGTCATTCTGTTTAATGAAGCAGGTAAAATGGGAAAAGTGAAATACCTGCCTTTATTATTAGCAACCATTGGACATGCTTAATCATGACAGCATAATTATCAAGCTTTATCAACCCAGCCTATTTTCTATTATATATTGCACAACATCATTCAAATGTGTTTGAAACGCCTACATAGGTCTTTTATGACTCAGTCGCGATGCTTTGTTACAACTTGCAATTATCCATTTAATTCCTGTTTTACCAGCCAACCGCTGCTAATTTTCACAGACACATTTTGATATGACAGAGATCAAAATTAATAAGCCCCAATTAAACATCTAAGCGGTGTGGTATAAATAAGGGCAATCCTCTTACACCTTAAATTCCATTTACAGGTCCGTCAATGGACTGACTCAATACTGAATTGGATCTGTCATAATCTTGGCCTTAATGTGACATTCTAATAACCTTTCCAAAGTGACACTGTACACACTGAGAAGAAAGGGAATGGGTATGGACCTGAATGTAAACAGTGCAGACACTGTGAGTGGGACGTGTGTCAACAGATAAACGAAGTTGTATTCACGTAACCACCTGTGACCGACGTGCTAAGAACTAGCATGCCCTCCATAATAACAGTATTGTTTGGCTAACAGTTTTTCTTTAAGGACACGGGGGGGGAAAGAAGTCCCCACCTTCACTGTACACACTTATCGGTGTCTTATTTTGCATCCACAGTAACATGAATCCAGACTGATCTCATTGTCTTTCTATACAAAATTATCTGGCAGCCATCCCAAACCCCTAAGGACACATGCACCTGCCTCTCACACAGTTGAACCGAGCGAGAGAGAGCGAGAGAGAGAGAGAGAGAGAGAGCAAAAGAGGGAGAGAGAGGGGCTTGGAGTGGAAGGATGCTGCAGATCACACTATGTACAGTGGTTTTTCAGAGATCAAGCTGCTGCATGTTCAGAAGCCATTGAAGAAGCTGTACTTTCCCCTGTTCCATTTTAATGCCGTATTCATTTGGAGAGTTCGGTAACAACTGATGAATGGACAGTGTAATTATGTTGTTCATTCACTACTCCACAAACAAAAGGTCTTTTTATATACGTTTGGATGCCAGTAGAGTGGGTGTTTCTAACCTTTGTCCTGTTCTTGTATACATATAGTCCTTAAAATAATCTGAATGATTTTTCTGAGAGGATGATAAAGCTCTCATCACTTCATATAACATGGTGTGAAAAGGATATGCCCTTTTCATACCACGTCACATCAAAAAGTTACCAGACACAATGTGGGTTCAGCAAAATGCAGCACTGCTGCTTCGAAAAACAAAGTTACTGATTTAAAAGCAGCAATCCAGACGAAAATCAATTTTAAAACAAAATATATAGATCCATAATAAAAAAGTATGTATAGCTATATTATAATAGCCGTATAGAAAATGAAAAAAAAAAAATATCTTAAAATAAATTTTAAAAAAGTTTGTGTAATAGCTTTAAACAAGCAAACAACAAAAACAGCCCCAATCACAACTCGAAAGCACTAGGTCCTGTTATAGACTGAAGGAATTCAAACAGTTGCATTCACAACTGTGGAAGTACGCATGAGGAACAGGATACATGAATATCACCGAGAGTAGGCTGGGTGATTACACGTGCCAGAACAAAATAGGAATTTTCCATTAATGGGTAACTATTTTCCCACAATATTAGAATATTTCTAACGGCGCCCATTTTCTGGAACAAGTCACAGTCAGATAAGAGGTTTTGACTGTGTGAATTTAAGTATACAGCATGGGTCAAATATCTAAGACCTCTAGTGCTTTTTACAAATTTCTATGCAGATTACATGATTTGTAATGCTAACCATATAATTAATATTGAGAAAATACTTATACATTGGAGCTCTACTGCACGTAATAACGGCACATTACACAATTGTGTACCAACAAACAGCTAATGAGTAGGCACTTGAATGACAGAGCAACAAAGCACTAGCCCACCACCGTGGTGACCTGGATTTGAGGACCACTAAAGCTTTCCGGCTAGCCTGGGTATAACTCAAGCACAACTGGCAGTTTCTGAGGGAGGGGATTCTGGGAGGGTGAAATTGTCTGCCAGTACTTGGCCCTGCTATGGATTTGCACTCTGTTCAGGTTACATGCTTGTCTGAAATAACCTCTGGAATAAAAAGCATTAATTAGGTCAGAAATAAACTCCACCTATTAAACTACAGGTCAAAGTACCATTTTTTTAAAGATCACTTTAATTACCTGCGTCACTACTCTAAATATTGTATAATTACATTACACCACACCTCTACAGAGAATTCTATACACATTTTTAAATGCATTCTTGATTTTTTTATATAACAAAAAACTATTTGCCTGGTGACATCATGTCAACTTACTTTTAATTACTGGGTGGCTCAGGTGTGAACTAAAGCCTGTAAATTAGGTAGCATGGAAAGTGATTTAGCTCATTACTGGAGTAAAGAGGACAACTAAGTCAACTAAGGCATATCTATGGGTTTACGGTTTTATGATTATATAAAGATTTTTATGGCTGCAATGAATGTAATGATTATATAAGGATTTGAATTTGAGTTGGGCTTGATTATTAGTAGGTTAATACATAAACACAGCTAAAACATAGACAGACAAACAGACAGACACACACATACAAAATGGTATTTGGAAATGGAATAACGACCATATAATTATTTCTCAGTCTCTTTACTAGGCTACAACAGAAAGTACAGTTCTATGCATTATTAAAAAACTGAAAACAATAATGTAATGTAAAACAAACAGCTTTTAAGTCTATAGTCGCAAGTATTTAGTGTGACCTATTTATTGCAATAGCAGCATCTGGATGCTAAGACTGTTCTACAGTCAAATGAAGACTGATCAGGAATGGTCTTTATCGAAGGGTAAAATTCAAGAAAGCACATTTCAGATATTCAGAGTATTTTCAGAAGAGGAACAGGGTAAAAAGTCAAAGAAATGCTGAAGCTCACAAAGACCTAGAAAAGAGTTTTACAGTTCCAATTGTGTATATGTAGGACCTGGAGCTTTTTTTAAAGTGTCATTATCTGATAAATATTTTTGTCTACTTCTCATATTTGATCTATAATTACTAATTCAGTATTTAAATAAACTTGGTTTTGGGGATACTTTCTGAAGTGCATAAAACAGACAAAAGCTCTTTTCCCATAAGGCATGAAGTAATCTTTATCGGCATGTAACCGTGGATTATTATGCACTTTATTTTATGGTAGATCAAAAGGTGACACATTATTTCCAATCACTTGATTGCACAGCCAGTGTAACGACTTCTGTGATGGTATCGGGTAGGATCAAAATCATTGTAAGTAATTATAGCTAATTATTCCACCTCCCTATGTAATACTAATCCTGAAAAGCACAAACGTCTGTAAATGGGAGTGATTCAGAAATGAAGGAGCTGTTCCTGCTTTTACAGAGAACATCTTGCATCCTTGACTGGCACAGTCCTATAATGTGGAATCGTTTATGAGTGAATCACCTGTGAATCACTCAGACAATGTGCCATTAAACATAGAGAAAATGCAGCTGACTGAAACCTAAATTCCACCAAAACCATTGTTTGTGGAATTTGTTATACGTCACCTTGTGTATAACAGGAGTTTCAGGAGTAGTAGGGCACATCATGGTATGCTTGTGTTACCTCTGCGTGAACCTGGGTGGATTTTGAGTTTTTAAAAGGTCTTAATATAGTGAGAATATAAGACAGCTAGCAAACATGGAGTATATGTTTAATAAAACAATTTCATTTTCATCTAGTTGGCTAGTCACCTTGTCTACTCATTTTTGGACACAATATAATAGTTAGCAAATGTTATATATAAACTAATTACAGGATAGAGCAGAGCTGTGGTTTGCTAGCATAATGTGGTGTTCTGTATAATTATTTAAGAGCTTTTAAACAATTAGTGTTATGACATAGCAACAAAAGCAAGAGACAAACATTGGGAAAAAGGACGATTTTGCATCAGACAAATCAGAATCAGGTTTAAATCAGACAAATTTTACACAGCACAGAAAATATTCATTAAGACCTTACATTGGAATTTGATTAACATCAAAATAAATCACTGCTGAAATAGGTTCATCTTAAACAAGCCTGCATTTAGGTAGATTTGGCTAACTAGTTAACATCTCTTCTGATCTAAATATGTATTTAAACTAATTACTTGAAGGTTGGTTTTAATTGTTAGTTTGTCTCGGCATTTCAGGTCAGAAAAACTGCTGAAAGAGGTAGATAAAGTAGTTACAGGATAACAACGTGATTTGTTAGAGATACCTGAGTGGTACAGCAGCCTAAAATGGTACCCATCCACCACAGAGACCCTGCTTTTCCTGCCAATGTTGCCTTCAAGCTAGACTGTGTTTCATACACAGACATAACTGGTTGTGTCTGAGCGAGGGAAGGCTGGCCAGGGGATCATCGGCCAGTATTGCAACACTGATCCCAGAACTGGTGGTCCATCATGGTGCACTAGACTCTGTGCCCTCTGTTCTCTGAAAATAGGAGCAGAAGTTTTGACCAGAATACAAATCCCCATTACTCTCCCCTCCCACAAAAAGAACAAACAAAAGAAAAAATAAAACTAAGTTTGACTAGCTAGTAATATTAAACAACAAGTGCTGTAGAAAGTAGCTAGGTAGCTGCATTTCATTTTTGGCTATTTGTTCTGATAGATAGTGAATCAACAACTGCTGAACATAGACAAATTTAGCTAGTTAGTTCAAGTCAAACAAATTTGGCCAATGATACTTTCACTACAACTGTTAACAAACTGTACAGTCTAACTAATTTTAATTCGAGATGAACTGATAAACTGGCCGGTGACCTGAATCGGACAGTCTCAGTGTATTTGGCTGTGACCAGTGAGCAGCCTCAGTCTGATCAGTCTTGCCGGTTTTAGATTTGGCAACAAAGTAGCATGAATACAGTCACACATGAACAGCACAGTGCTTTTAGCAACTGTTATTCAGAATGTTGATGTATGTTCATGATGAGGAACCTTTAGATTTTAGTTGTGTTTTGAGTGCTACTTGGGCAACCGAATAGTGTCCCTAAAAATGCAGTACTAAAGAAGGGGTAGGGATCCTAATGAGACATATATTTTGGACACAGCCATGTGTTCAGCATAGAAGTTCTTCAGGGCATGATTTTTGCAAACCATGAATGGTGAAAAGAAGCCATAGAGAAACATCTCAGAATATGTGGATTTTGACAAAACTTTAACTAGAGGTTAAAGCTAAGTGACTTAAACCAGCAGCTCTGCTAACTTTCTTTAGCAATAAAGAAGGTCCCCTTAAAAGAAAAGTTGAACAAAATGTTTCTGTAATGTAAAGACAATTAGAATTGGCCAGAATAGAAATCGGCCAATGTTTAAAGGATCAGAAATCAGAATCGATCAGTAAAGACAATTGTAATAAATGCTCCTCTAAATTAAATTTAAAATAATAATAATAATTTGGTTGCAATACTTGATGTTAGTATTTTGTCAATATAATAGTAATCTACATTTAAATGAATGAGAATCTACTGTACTTATCCTAATGAATGAGAATATATATATTTTTTCTATACAGTATAATGAATAATCTAGCAATATGTACAAATGAGGTAAAAGTCTGGATTTTCATTATGTTCACAGCAATACAATGTATAGTTTTCCATTCCTATGCTCATTTCTTCTCTTCAGTGCTGAACGTGTCTCCACACGCCAGCCTATAAATCCTCTAAATGGGTTGCATCACCTGCTCTTCTGCCAGCAATGATTATATACCTGCCTTCCATTTAATTCTTCCCTTTCATCCTTTTGCAGCAGGAAAATGTTAAAAAAAGAGAGAAAGAAACTACACTACGGATTGTGTTGCTCTATAGTCTTCCATCTTATGAAAATCTTTAGGCCTTTGATTGGTCTTTATCTAATGAACAGCTTTGTGTACTTTTCTGAAGTATGATGGACATGACACTTTCAATGCTAAAGAGACTCGACCGCATTATTATGACCATTTAAAAAAGCCTAAAGCCTCCCATCTGCTTTCGTTTCTCTAAAAGCATCAAATTAAATTTGAGTTAAGTTGCTCCAACTTATTCTTTCTGGCTGCTGTTCATTGGCTGAAACATGTTATCACAAAGGTTTTAGATCCTTGTCTTTCAACGGCTATAAGTTGTCAAAGCGTCAAAGTGGAGGTCGTTTAATGGAGAGCAGATGCCATAATTACTCAAGTTACAAAGGTGGGCTGAACAGTAGTCCCACAACACAGCTGAGCACATCAAACACAGCATTTGTGGGGCCACAGAAAGGGAAATAATTAATCTTAGACTGTCATCATAAATGGAAGGAAAAGCCAGAGCTTACATAGGGTTGTTTCCATTTTAGACAAATGAGGCATGTTATCAAAGCAGAGTCGTCATGTCAAAAATACTTATGTCATGCTTGACTCAAGGAATTTCATGGATATAACATAATAATAATAATAATAATAATAATAATAATAATAATAAACCACATGCATAATGATTTTAAACTCAAAGCTCTAGAATCACAGTATTAAAGCAATGTATTACATTTTTTAAACATAATGCACATTAGAGAATTCCCTCCCAGAGCTCAATGCTTAAAAGCTCTCAGCTCTGGATGGTTGTAGGTTCAATTCCAATAGAAGTGGGCGATCTGGATCTACATCACAAATCTTTTGAAATAAACCCTAACTCATTATATGTATCACAATTATTTTTAACATTGTTTTTTAAGACGAATCTGCAAATGGACAGCAAACCAAACAAATTCTTCCATTATTAGAGACCTTTTTAGACCTTTTTTAAACCATCATTAACAAATATGTCCATCATGTTGTAGGGTTCCATGAATAACGCCAGCATCAATTCAATCTGGCTAGACCATAAATCACTAGTAGTAGCAAAAAATACATTAATTCTGGTTTCAATGATCTCTTTAAATATGTGTGTATATTAGAAGAATTGCAGTGTTAGAAATATATTTGCAATTTGGGCCATAGTAACGAGGATCAGCTGAGATTAGAAGTCACTTTGTCACCATGTTTTGTCCTGATTTTATGAGTATCACGTCCTGGGTCAGGTAAAATGTTGCTGCATCAGTGATGATTATCGATTATCATATGTGTTCGGTATTGCCTTTTGACTGTTATGCAAACAAGTGGTGTTATATTACTATTTTAGTCAAGTCTCTTTTAGTTAAAGCCCAGGCTAGAGTCGCATTTGGTTGTTAAATTATGACGCGCCACCATTTTCATTTCATTTTTCAAGTGATGAAATGTCTTTAGCAACCTCTCTGTTAAGGCAGATCATGGAGACATTTTATTTGCCCGTAGGCTAATTATTATAATATAATATAATATAATATAATATAATATAATATAATATAATATAATATAATATAATATAATATAATATAATAATTTAATTATTTTGAGAACCACTGCAAGTCAAATTTATGAATGTGCCTTCTTTAGGCTGCCAGTGTTAATGTCCTTGCTCAACGGCCCAACAGTGGCAATTTGCTAATTTTACTATTACTACAACTTAATTATTCAATTAACATCTAGGCCGCCCAAGAAGGATGGGTCCTTATTTGAGCCTTGGTCATCTCAAGGTTTCTTCCTTCTTTATTCAGGGAGGTTTTCCTTTCCAAGTTTGCTGAAATTGGAGATAATATAATATTGTAAAGCTGTGTTGAGACAAATTGTTTTGTAAATTTGACTCTGACATATGAACACATAACCTTCATATTTGAAGTCTTAATGGCTCAACCACCACGGACTACAAATAGTTAATTTTATTTCATTTACCTCAATTAGCATGTGTTCCTCTATATCCAGAATCACTTATAGTTAACACTTAAGGTGCCCATCGAAACAGCTCGGCAGTGCAGGAACATGAACCCTCAACATGCTGGTCAGTGGAAGACAGTCCAAAACCCCATCCACTGAGCCACCTATTGTATTTTGAATCTTTTCAGAAAACTTGCTCACTGCCCCAAACTTCACCAACTCTGATATGGCTTCTTGGCACACGCGTTGGGCCAACAGACCCTCTGCTTAAAAGAAATACTGAAAGTCACAATGCATAGAATTTAGCTAAGCATAATACCATGCAGCATCTGTTTCCAATATGTAGCGTAGCGGAAGGGTGGGTGCTTCGTTTAGTGGCAAAAAAGTACAGCCTACTGTATCTTTAAATAGCCTGCGGCTTTGGGCTGGACGGATGTGTGGCTTATTGTTGTATCCCAGATTCCTTGAATCTAGACTACAGCTTCTTGCCTTTGAAGGCAACAAGTGTACAATTAAAGTGGAATGTGTGCAATGCTCTCCGTAACTTCTGTGCGTTGTGGCAAAGTGTTTAGGCTGTCTAAGCTTGATGAACCACACGAGAGTACCATCACATTCGTCCACTTCACGTGCTTTAAAAGCCCTGCTGTGATGAGAATTGTAATTAAGCAGCAAAAATTATAATTTAGCATTTGGAATATTTGTTGCAAACACTGTGGCACAACAACCGAATAGCGGGAATGAGATGCTGGCTGTTGTAAAGTCAAAAGCTGAGCCTATGGGGAAAAGCATTACAAAGGAAATGCATTCACACAATGTTCTTTACAATAATAAAAATGTTTTAAAGGAAAAAAAATGTCTCCTGTATAACCTGTGTCAGATGTAAATATAAGATAAATAAACATGCTGTAATGTGCTTAGCTGTAGCCATAATGGAGTGTGAGCACATCCTTTCCAAGCTGTGGCCGTAGAGTAACTTCTGTCCACAATTTAATGCGATGAAAATGTCAAAACCCTTATGTAAACACAAACAAGTCGGCTAAAAAGAAACCCACGTGTTGAAAACTGTTTAATTCAACGGCTGAACTATTATGTATTTATTTCCTTCCATTTTCCATCATAAAACACACAGGAGATCAAGGCTAGGAAATGGCCCTTGTAACACGCACATATCCTGCAACCACATCCTTTTGAACCAATAGCCATACACCATTCTTGGGCCGCATACTGAAAAAGGGCCTAAGCATGTGACTGGCGACCAGATGCCGGGATAGCATGTTGTTAAAGATGGAAAGGCCTTTTCTCAAAGAGAACACAGGCCAATGCTTCCTGTGTGGCACTTGTGAGGCTGCAAACATTCTGTGGCAAGCTAACATTCAAAATGAATCCTTGCAGTGTAGTTGATGGAAATGAAATGCCAATTTCTTCAAATCTACATAAACGAAGATGTGCCGCATACATCAGGTCATTAAGACCAGGTGCTTAGGTACTGCGTAAAATTACTGATTTATGATTTATATTGAATATAAATATATATATAATATATATAGATAGATAGATAGATAGATAGATATCAGTGCTCTGGTTGTAGAGGAGCCTAAGACAATATACTTTAAGGCTATGACCTGAATTTAAATGTTAGGACCCTTCGGTTGATCAGTGATTACACTGAGATATAATTGGCTGTGTCATAGTTACAAGGGGGTGCTTGTGGGATCATCTTGGGTGCTTGGGGAGTACCCAGAGTAAACCCAAAAGGATATGGAGAGAACATGCAAACACTACACTGATGGAGTCCAGGGTTGGGATCAAACCAGGGATCTCTGGAACTGTTAGGCAACTTTACTGAACTATAACCATTATCAGAAAAAGCAGGGACAAGCACGACAACTGCAATAAATAATTCACATATGACTGCAAGGCCTGACTTTTGATGATCCACATAATGGTATTTAGAAAAAAAAACCTTAATATTAATACAGTATAAACCTATTTGTTTTATTTAATAAAGCAAGTAAACCATCATTCCTTGGGTGTCGTCTGCATTTCTGAAGTTTAGTTCATGATTAAAATAGCCAAAAAAGAAACCGCTTTTATTAAGAAACATGCCAGTCAGCTGTGCTGAATAACAATCAATCCAAAATCACATGGCCAAGAAATGAGAGAGTTCTTACAAAGATGTCAAATGCTGTCTTGCAACTTGAGCTGCCCAGGATAGAAAAAAAGAAGCAAAAGGTCCAGATGCACAACTGCACAATAGGTAAGATAGAAATTAAAATCTACAGTCCTCAGTTGCATCTATGGTAAAAAAAAAAAAAACAACAATCATAGAAAATACCTGTGTTCTACAACTTGAGAGATGATTCAGGATTGTAGAAAGAAGTTCAGCGAAAACTCGGTGAAATTGGTAAATAAGAAGAAAAGGTTCAAATGGGTTATAAAGAATACACTGGATAGTGGATAAGTGGAATAGAATGAACCTAATTAAAATTATGTGAGGTGGGCTGTCGTGTCAGGTCAGAGAAAATGTTCTACAAGCAAGGCACGTCTGTGATGGGTTACTTATACCTTGAAACGTTGCTTGTAAATCAAAACAATTGACAGACAAGTTAACAGCAAGCTAACAGCAAACATTGATAACCGTATCATTCATTCATGCATTCATTAATCTTTCGTTTAATCTACATGGGGTTGCGGGCCACACACACACACACACACACACACACGCACACACGCACACGCACACACGCACACACGCACACACGCACACACGCACACACGCACACACGCACACACGCACACACACATACACAGGCAGAGACACAGGCAGACAGGCAGACAGAGAGAGAGAGAGAGAGGAGTGTTATTTCCCACCTAATGTTCCTAATGGCTACAGTTCAGTAGTGTAAGAAGTAACCGAGAGCTTACACTCGTCCCTGAACCTGGGCTCGGCATTGGGTCCCACCCTCCCAAAAGTCTTAATAATCTCCATGTGCAGGGAATGCTGGTCCTGATAGAGCGGGTCCTCCAGAAATGATGCCAGCTGCATTTTCACTCTCTCCAGCAACTGAAACATTTTCATTAAAAGTCATTTTTATTTTGATTGAAACATTTGATCACAAAGTATTGCGTGTTTAAACAACAGATAAAACAGTCAAACATTCCTCACTATTCACAGGACAGGACACAGATTTACACTAATGCTTTGCTCATTTCCTAAATGAAAAGTGCATAATAAAACATTTACACAAATTTCTAATGTCATATTTACACAAATATGCTGGAAATATGAATTAGATATAAATGAACTGCTCAGATCCATGAGCGTGGTTTAGAAGTCTCTAAACATTAGAGATGTCAACACTTCATATAAGTTTTTTTTTTTTTAAAGGCAGTAAAATAACCACAAATGTTTACCCAAATGAAATCAAATAAGTTTCGAGTTCTTTTTCCTGGAGAGGGTGGCGGGGTCTCTAGAACCCACCCTGGAGATTTGGATTCAGAATGGGATGCCAGTCCATCGCAGAGTTTGGTAGAGATCACTGTTAAGGGATGATCCTCTAACCGGCCTCCCCTCCCCTAGTTTTGTATGTTACACCTGACTCAGCTGGAGGGCATGGCCAGGACTCGAACTCAGGTCCCCTCATTGGCAATTTAGGTAATTAGATCCGCCTGAATTCTGCAGAAGCATAATGAATACTCTTTAATACTAATTATAATACACTTTATCCATATGAATATTTCTCTAAACATTTAGTTTGACTCTTTTTCGGACTGCTTAATTAGGGTGGCACCTGTACCCCAATCAGGTTCTGCTTCTGCAATAATAATATCAGTTAAATGTTAAAGTCTTAAAACTCAGTTCAAGTTGTAAGTGAGACGAAATCACTACTGAATACCCGCAGAATACCCGCATGCCAACGTTGGCATTACACTAATTACAGCGCTATATAACCAGGCGAGTAGAGAACGAGAATAGAAACAAACACAAAAGAGATGCAATCAGATCTAATCCCACTCCCTTTCTGCCCCACTGGTATGTGGGAGCGAGTGTCTGTGGCTAAATACTTTAGGTTTTGGCTTTTTTGAGTTTAAGTAGCACTGACTGACTGATTTTCTCTTTTCTCCTTTGTCTCCAGTTGTCCTTCGCTTTTTTCATTATTTTGCTTTGTGGTTTAATGAAAAACGATGACTGCTTCTCTCCTTTTACCCCATTATTCTCCCAATTTAGAGACTGCCTGTTCCAACCGGCTTCCTCACTCCGAGACGCTGAAAGCTTCAACTCATTATGAACTGGAATTTGGACAATGCCACAGGGCAGGGGTGAAATCCGCCCACCCAATTCAGATAATCTATTCGAATAGGCTGTAAGAGTTCTTAAGAAGGGTCATAATTTTAATTGGGTCAAGAGAAATGCCACCTATCCAAAGCAGAATATGCTCTGCTCTCTTGGACTCCTGGAATCATAAAGGATTAAAGCCAGGATTAGGAGAACTTGTATTTTACACACTTAAACCCTAGTACAGGGCGACCGGTCCATAACAAATCAGAGTTCAGTAGAAAACTGTACCTCTCTCTGTGTTACAGTCTCCATAATAGTCCCAAAGGCAGGAATGGTGGAGATCCTCACCGAGCTGCAAAAAAACAAAACAAAACAAAACAAAACAAAGAAAGAGAATAAGCTTCTGAACTAAACGTGTTCCCCATCATTCCATCCCATAATTCCCAACACAGATCCATCGAACCAACCACCGACACGACCACTGATTAGATGAAATAAGCCAGGATGGGTCATGCTCATGGCCGTATGGAAACCAAATGACTATCAGAACCAACTGCCCCCCCCCCCCCAACAGACACGCACGCACACACGCGCGCACGCACACACACGCGCGCACGCACACACACGCGCGCACGCACACACACGCGCGCACACACACACACGCGCGCACACACACACACGCGCGCACACACACACACACACACACAAAAGAGAAAGTGGAGAACCAAAAAGAGAATGAGGAGACAGGATATAGTGGTGTTAAAATGTCTCATATCTGGATTTAACTCACAATTCGGAACCACTGCACAAGGCAATAAGGGCCGGGGCGACCCGCTTGTCAATTAAGGCTTCGTTCATGCCTCGAAGGATCAGCTGCAAACCGGTCAGATGCAAAAGAGAGACGGGGGGAGGTCAAACACACATGCTCAAACACACGGCCCAGGACCTAACAGGGGGTACTTTAGAGAGAGGGAGGGGCAGTAACAGGGGCAGGAGGGGGCACTCTGGGCATGGAGCCCAGGGTAAGCAGGGTAACAGGTGCAGCCGTACAGATGAGTGGAAGATGGAGTTGCTCTAAGCTGGTGGTGTTAATGATGAGCTGCTGAATGTTAGAACAACGCACATGAGCAAAACCACAACGAGATCAGGTCCATCAGCCCAGGGTTAGTATGGAAAGCCAAAGAGGAAAAACAAAAATAAAATTATAATACAAGCCCAGACACACCTGCTGCGTGAACGTGCAATTAATTCAGGATTCTGACTGGGAAATGTTCATTAATTTACATTAATTAGTAAAGAGGCACACTTACGAGGCTAAATAACTGACATTATTAAATTGAGACTGTGTGTGGAGAGCAGGAGTCGAACACAATGAACATTACAAACAAAACAAACAATACTTCAAAATTTTTAATTAATCCTAAGGAGAAATATAGTTTGGTCACTAGAACTATTCTAGATCTTTATGAACACTGATATATAAACAGATGTAACCCTGCACCTCTGATACCAAATCCAATTAAATAACAAGAAAAATAAAAAGAAACAAAATAAAAAAGGCACATAATAATTAATGGTTATTATTATTAGTATAAGTAACAAAAAGTAAAAAGAAAAATCAAAAGCAAAGTCAGAGTAAAAAAACTGATATTGATTAAAAAGCAAGTAAGAAGAAAGTAAAAAAATATATAAAATCAGGGGAAACTACAGTATAATCTAAAAAAAGAAGAAAAAAAAGAAATAATGCAAAAAACAGAAAAACAGACAAATATAAAAAAATAACATTAAGATGAAATTATTTCTTGTAAGCAAAACCAATACAAAGATAATTTAATATAAAAATGAAATAAACAAATTACATAAATCAACAATTGCAAAAGTAAAACGTGAAAAAAGGAAAATTACCTTTATAAAAAAAACAAAACATAAATTAAAAAAACAAATGCTATAATCTTTCAATAATTACAGCATCTCTACCCTGGGATTGAACCCGGAACCTTCTAGTGCTGATCCATGTTAAGACAAAATAAAAGAATGACTAAATGTGAGGGGGGTACTGGATAATGTAACATGATTATATCATTTACCGGAAGAGATTCTGAATTGCTATTTTTATTATTATTGTTTTGAAACGAGAGCCATTGTGCTGCAGTGATGTAAAAGTGTGTGTGGGAGGGTCGGCTGTGTGTCGGTGGGCTTTTCCGGCTCAGACCCGGGGCTGAGGGACCCGGTGGGGGTGTGTGAGTGACGGAGCAGGACGGGACTTACATTTCAGGATCACTGGAGAGAGTGATAAGTGCCGGAACAACTCTCTGAGCTACAAGGGTTTCATTCACCCCCTTCACCAACAGCTGATTGGTCAGATCGGGGGTGATGTCACACAGGATGGAAGGAGCGAGCAGAGAGTCATGAGAGAGAGAAAAAAGAGGAAAAATAACAAAATAACCACAGTGCTGACACACAACAAAATAACACGACAGAAGTATGTCGAGGGTCTGACCACTAATGGAAAACAAAAAGGGTCCAAATCAAAGAGATTAAAGAGAGCAGGCATTTGGGACCGAGCTAAAGCACAGAGGAGCAAAAGCTGCTTGACTTTATTATTTTTTTTCTTTGAACTCCAATGCATTTTCCAGGTGGATTTGGGAGATGGGATGAAGCTTTTTTGTTTTTGTGTGATTATGAAGCAGCATGCAGCAGCAGCAGCATCTGTGTAATACACTCACACATGCACTCACTCACACACACACACACACACTTACACACACACGCTTAAAGCTACAAACAAGCAGACACCGAGTGCAGTAAAGTGTAGAGGAAGTGATGCAATGGGTGGCGCTAGAGGGGGATTGGGACATCACCATTATAATAAATCATTATATTGATTAATGCATCATAGTTATTTAGGTTATTCATTATTTAAAAGCAGGAGGTGCTATAATGAATTAGAGATCCAATAAGCTCTGATTAAATCTTAACGAACATGCAGCTGATCTGTCAGAGGACAACTGACCTCAAACATACGAGCAGCCGTGCAGCGGACCAGAGCTGACGTGTGGACCACGCCGTACCACAGCACAGTCAGCAGCAGCTCATGGTAGGCCGGGTTCGCCCTGAAACCAAACACAAGCACAAACACACACACGCACACACACGCACACGCACACAAACAAACACACACACACACGCAAACGCACACACGCAAACGCAGACACACGCACGCAAACACACGCACGCAAACACACGCACGCAAACACACGCACACGCAAGCACACACGCAAACACGCGCACACGCAAACACGCACACACGCGCACACACGCAAACACACACACGCAAACACACACACGCAAACACACACACGCAAACACACACACGCAAACACAGTTACTTATGTAGTTTAACATCATGTTATTATGATTATGATGAGTTTGTCTTATTAATGCCTTTAATTTAACATTAAAAACAACAGCTGTGAGAGCATAATTACAACTACTTGGGGTTTTATGGTAGAGACTTTGCTGTAGGAAATAATGTAAACATATTCTGATTATCTGACCAGTCTCCAGTTCCAGTTAGAGCCACATAACAGGGTCAGAGTATCAGTTATGTTTTAACTCTCCGTTTGAACCCTGATTCGGTTTGTAAATCCCTCGTTTATCACTGACCCTGTACTACACGTGTTCAGATGAGTCACAGTCGATCAGCTCAGTCAAAATAAACAGCACAAGCCTTTAAGAGGCAGCGATTCAAATGAGAACAGTCCAGATTCCCAGAAGAGGCAGAGGGAAACATCTGAGCTGTGATAAGAATAAAAAAAGTCCACAGCTCCTGATAAGAGAGCTAATGTTGACATGATGGAGCGTTATGGTTATGACTGGCGTTATTATTTATTCTGAGCGTAAACTTGTACCCGAGCTCTACGAACGAAGCTTTAAGGCTGTCTAGAGGAGCATGGGAAAGTGACAGAGTGGTCATGACGTCCTCCAGGAAGCCCACCAACAGCTTACGGTCTTCCTCCTGTAGAGAAGAAGAAACAGTTTAAGAGACAGAGCTTATGGTAAGGTCTACTGCCCGTGAAACGCTCTGCCCTGCACCAGCCCGGCCTGGTCTCATTAATCTCCCGTCTGGGCCTGCCGAATATTACAGCGCATAAGACTTTTATGGTCCTAAGAAACAAATATAAAAGGATTATAAGACATTCGAATATATGGCCACATCCTCATGCCATCCCATAATATTAGGCAGGCTTGATAACAGCTTCTTTTGCTTAGTTACTTCCTAACAGACCATCATCCATGCAAAAGATCTAAAGGATTCGACGCGTTTTTACTTTTAAATGAATTAATTGATTTTTTTACCTGGTTGTAGCAGGTTAGAACCCCCGTTGCATAAATGGGCACCGTGGCCTTGGTCAAAACGCCGTTACCAGCAGTGGCATCTAGAATAAATAATATAGAGAAATGAATAATCTGAGTAGAGGATAGAGTCTCAGAGAAACGGTAGGAACTGTGATTAAAGAGCTGATGATCTGGGACATCGTTACAGAACGTGTTGATATTAAGTCTATATAAAATAGTTACCTTCTGTTAAAAGTGAACTTCTTCTTAAAGTCTAAACAACAGGCCGGATTGGTACTGATAATTAATTACGAGTTAATTTCCTCTAAATGAACCCTAAACATAAATGATCATTAAATGTGGTTTTGTAGTTATAAGCATTATAATTTCAGGCAAGGATTTAATTGTTTGAGATCAATCATGAAAAACAAAAAAGTCACATGACTGCATTTATAGTAGGAAAACTTATTCAGTCACAAAGAGGGGAAACAATGTGGCTGTGTGGCATCGATCAAAACCACAAACGAGAAAAACGGAGAATTTGAACAATAGGAGAGAAACCTCACTTACAATAAAACATAAGTATGAGAACCAGTAATTGAAGTCGATCCTGCAGTGCCCAGCCGCTCGTTCCCATACTGACAGGAAGAGTGTTATTCTTAGTGAAGTGAACTCTTTCTTACCCACGTTCTCCTCGGATAACCGCAGGATTTCTTGGAACTGAGGCTTCACCTTCAGACAGAAGACAGAAACACCGACTGTGTAGCAACTCAAACTCCTAGCCAAGGGTAACAGATCGCACCGGGTGCTAAATATACCTCAACAACCCCACCTTGGTGTTTGTGAACGTCTTCCCAAATGTCCTGCACAGGCGCCAGAAGAATCGGGAGAACTCGTGCACGCAGGTGCTGGAGGCCACGTTAATGCGCCCGACGATTTCAATCAGCTGAGGAAGACTGAGAAGAGGAAGAACATGACTAACTAACCATCTGGACACTAAATAACCCTTCAACATTAATATTCAGAATGCTAAAAGACAAAAAGCCAAAAATATATGGACAGCTCAACGTCTTAAGTATAAACAGTTTATAAACCATTCCTGAAATTAGCACAGAGCCATAAATAACTGCACAGCTAAATACCCTTAGTCATAACTATCTACACATGTAAATGAGATTTAATCCAAAGTACTGGCACCCCATCACAGCGATCACCCAGCATCTTAGTAACCACACTGCTGTTATTAACTTGTTACGTAACTGTCTAGTTTCTGTCAAACTCTCACACCGTGTGGTCATGGACTGTTGGAGTGAGAGGAAGTGTGAGGAAATTCACACTAATGACCTGACTAAGTTCGTCCAATAACAATGCTGGTGCCCCCATCAGCTCAATCCTCCTTCCCTCTCTCTCAGACAGGCCAGAGGTGTCACAGAGACCCATACACCACTCTCTCTGGTGGTGGACTATACTCTCACACCTCTGGGCCATATATATGATGAGAGCTGGGTCCTGTGACCCCGGGGACAGCCCCAGAGCCACTGAGACCCTGAGAAGGAAAAATGGTGAAACGTGATGTTTTTTCGGTTGGGTTAATATTTAGTTTAAGTACATTTATTTATGTAAAATGCAAAAACACTGTATGAAAGGAGAATGTCAAACTGGTAATGACTTGTTGTAATGGTCTGTACTGGTAAGTGTTTCGTCCCCCGAAACCATTGATAGGCCAGCGAGTAAAAACATTGTCCGTTTGGACAAACCCTAAACTGTTTACCTTCAGTCAGACCTTTGACATGATTCAGTGTTGTTTAGTCGGTTTCCATAACAACAGTCGTGACCAGAACCACAGAACCATCACAGTAACGCCCACTACTGGTGAGGCAGCATAGTACAATGTGATGATAAACCTGGACTGGATTGGACTGGTAAATGAACAGATCAAACCCTCACTGTGGTTAATGCACAACATCTGATTACGAAATGGATTCCCCCACCGGCTCCTGCCTGTGTGTGTGTGTGTGTGTGTGTGTGTGTGTGTGTGTAGGCGGACTCACAGCTGGTTGACCACCCAGAGCAGGCTGTCCCACCCCGTGGTACCCTCGTGTTGGAGCTGATGCTCATAAAGCTGCAAAAGTGCCGCCAGCTGCTCCCTGCTGCCCACGATGCATGATACGTCCTGCAGAGGGGACGCTGGGCGCGGGAACCGGGTCACTGTGGGGTCACACACACACACACAGCTCCCATAAATAAAATGGTGCAAAAAAGATCCAACACGACCACGGCATTTAAATAACAGGGCAGTACGACAGAGCTTTGGAAACAACAAGGCAAACTGAGCGTGTGTGTGTGTGTGTGTGTGTGTGTGTGTGTAGGCTCACCCTCAATGGGTGTGATGTCA
>JAUZST010039431.1:0-27118 GCA_034779995.1 Parotocinclus haroldoi
TATACACCAAAACAAACAAATGAAACAAATCGTGTAGTCTATTCTGTATCATAGCAGTATCTGTATCTTATTGTTTAAAACATTAGCATACAGCTGATCAAAATCGTTAACACAGTTTATTTATTATAGTGTTGTTAATCTATTAATCTAATAGTTAATTTCATGCCATTTTGGATTCATTGAAAGTGAAAAGTGAAACCAAAGCACTTACTTACTTGTGGACTTGATGCTCCAATAGATTCCTTACAGTTGGCTGTTATGAGTAACCTTTGTAGGACCCATGCGTCGATGGGAAGGATGTGAGAACTGAAATGTATTTTTCTAGTCAGTGTGTAAGTGTGAGATGTGTAGGGGTATGTGTGCAAATTGTATACTGTAAGTGTGCATATACACACAATTCACATACCAATTAACCCATGAATGATAGATGCCACTCATTAATCTGTTAAAGGTAGCCAGAGGCAGATGGTATCTTTCGTAGTTTGAGCACTTTGGAAAGGTAAATAACGGGTGTGGGATTACACTTTAGCACCCATACTGTAACACACTGGTGCAAAATCAGGAACACTAGTCCTTTTAAACATGCCAAATTATATATAACATTTTTACTGGAACATAGGATAACTTCTCTGTTCTTATCTAGGTCAGATCTCTTCTTTTTTTTTTTTTTTTTCTTCTTTGCTCATTCTCTTCTCAGGCGTAGGAGGTCTTGAGTTTTCGCCTGCACTACCAGTGTTGAGTTTCTCCTCAGGCAATCTTGTGACCCAAACCATTCTACTTCTGTGGAGTCAGACTGGGTGACAGTAATTCAAATAAATGAACATTTCCTTCCATTGTCTGAGGAATGACTAATAGGAGAAATTTCCAACCAGACTCCCATAGGGACTGTGCAGGAAATCGATCATTCTTGCTGGTGTTTTGTTGTAATTTGCAGTGAAGTAGCTTTGCATAGCATGATGCTTCCCCCCTGCAGTCTTGCCATGTATTTTGGGTTGGTCTGCTGCCCCAAAAGGGCAAATGATGTATGCTGCAGGAGGCTTGGGCATATTTTTTATGTGTAAGCCTACAGTATATAAGATCAATGGAAGGAAAGGAGGAAGTTGCACAAAGCCGTGTTTGAACTTCGTAATGCAGTACATGTGTGGGAGCCTCTATCATCTGTGATATCTTTATAAATCAGAGATCTCATTATTTTTTTGCCTCCTAAGTTGTACACTAGTATATTCTTTGATTTAAAAAAAACTTTTTTTCCAGTAAATACAAAAATGTGAAAATAACCCCTACAACAATTTGTTCAAAGATGAGTATTTTTTCTAATGGAACCCTTACCCAGTCATTTCTTTTTTTCCTCTTTCAGCCAGTGACATAAATGATGATCTTATGACCTAATGCTCTCATAAAGCAAATACGCCAATGGCAAAGTGAAATGAAAGGGCTGATCTCTGGAGTTTTCAGTACATAATATTTTCCTGGTATGCTTCACATTCTCCATTCATTCATTTGTCATCTTATCTGCTAAACCTTGCTCTGGGTCATGTGAAAGACTCATACCACTTACAGCACATGCACTGCTCATACCACCAAACCTACAAAGCCTGTTTCATCACTAGGACTATGGTAGCCTAGCTGTTAAGGTATTGAACTATGGACCAGAAGACTTCTGCCAAAACTGCCAATGTTGGGTCCTTGAGCAATGCCCTTAAAGCACAGCTGCTTGGATTGCAAAACTGTTTAAGTTGTAATTCGCTTTTTGTAAGAACGTCTACTAAATGTAAAAGTGTAAGAGTCAGTACAGATGATGTAATGATTTTTCACACTTTCAATATCGTAATTCCCTATTTGCATATTTACAAATCTTGCTTCTTTTATTCTCTCTACAGGTTGAATCAAATTAGCTATGTAAAGAAAAATATATTTACATATTGATAAATGCATTGAAATTCTCAAAATGAAGTTAAATTATCCTCTCTTTGGGCTGCTCCGTTTTCTGGAGTAGAGGAGATGCAGAGAGCTGTGCCTCTTTCTCACAATCATTTTTCTGAGGGAAGCAGAAAAAAAACTTGCTGGAGGGGTCTGAAAAGTTGTTAAGTCTAACAACAAAATATCCAAGTGTTTGCAACAAGACAGCCGCTGACCACGATTTGGGGGTGGGGTGGGGGTTGGGTGATAAAGGATTCCTAAAGTAATCTGTAATCTTCCCTCTAATATAAAACCATAATTGTTTAATAATAATGCTGATAATAGTTTTTACCAAGTCTAACAGACAGGAGAATACACTGTTCTAAAACAAAATCACAAACTGTGAGCAGGATATATTGTTGGGGACTAAGTTTTGGCATTTTCTTTCTTATCTATGGGTTCTTATACTTTTGATATGATCTTTAGAGGATACCTGCAGTACAGAAGTATCGTCGTATTGTGGATTGATGAACATCCAGGTCTTAGTCGTTTTAGAACCGTCTAAGGGTGTGTGTTAAAAATGTATTTCACATAAACGTAACTTTGTTGAGAAGCCTGGGCTCAGATTCTGTATTCACTGAGCATAAGAAAAGGAAAAAATGTATATAAGGCCCTGCCCTGTCTCGTTTCGATAACAGTTTCCGAAGTATGCTGAAGTATGTCTACCGGGCCATTGGTGGGGCTGTGACACTCAAAGGAATGTACGTATGATTGAGCTTTGAAACCGAGCTTTAACTGGACTAATTAAGTCAAACTTCTTCTTTGAGTCATCCTTGGCTGGCAAATACCATCAGGCGGAGGTACTGTATGGCACCTTGTTTGTTGTTGCTCACAAAGTGAAGTGTATGCAGGTTACATAGAGTGGAGCTTTTCATTTCAGAAAAGATGCGTATGTCACATAACCACAAAAATGCAGAACGGATGCTCCACTCTGGGACCCGTTTTCAAAAATAATATTCGTTGGATTCGCATGGATGCAATGTCTATATGATAAATTTATGTGGACAGGTTCTTGACTAACGTTTTTTTTTTATCTTTATTTCTTTCTTTAGTTTTTTATTGTAGCTTTGAGTAGACCACAAATTAGTAAATAATGCAACAAATGCTTTTGGGATGGAAACTGCTAAAGATTGTCAGGGTGGAGGAGGAATAAACAGAGCCCTAATTAATCTGATCATTTATTAGTAGAATATTGGAGCCGGTCTACATCTGCTGCTCTGTATCTGGAGATGTTGTGAGCGGGTGTCGAGCTGATTTGCATAGTTAAGTTCTTTCCGGTGGGATGCGTGTGACGGGGTGTACTTCGTTCTCGAGGTGAATGCTGACATTTGACAATAAACAGAGAGAGTTGTTGAGCGTGAATGAGCACAGAGGAAGGCGCTTCCAATCACCCAAGGTCTATGCTTTAAGATTACTGCAGTTGCCTGCTGGGCTGAGCCCGGCTTCCCCCTGCTACGCACCAACTGCTCCGACTGAGCCGAGAGTCGCATCAAGAGCGGCTGCTTAGCTCCTGCAATTTCACGTCTGCATTAAAACCGTAAACACTCAATTTAACTTCTTCTTGAAAATTGTGCTCCCACATCCCATTGCACGGGGCACTGTTTCAAGCTGTGGGAGATATTCTAACATCCTCCAACATGTTGGTTTGCTTTTATCCTTATGTATATTAAAAGTCATATTTAACTGGGGTGGAATGACAACCAAATTTTGTGGATTTGCGAGGAAATGAGTTTCACCTCGGACTAATACATCGGCTCATATTGAAGGCGAGTTCGTTTGACAGAGCCGGTTGGAGTCAAAGGTGTCTCAATAATTAACAGGTGTTCAAAGCTCTGATGGTATTCATACACATTTGACAAAAATATCATTTCCTGAACTGGAGTACTGAGCGGAACCTCAGAATTTAAACCTAATTGGTTACGGAATGCAGTTTGAACTCTGATTTGTTCAAAATTAGAATCAAATTCTTCAGAGATGGAATGTAAATAGGATTAATCAGTTCCTAACCCCTGAATGCTTAGTTTTACAACTATATGTTTAAGTAATTGACAAATAAATCAATGAATAAAGCAAATGTAATGCAAAACATAAAGTCAAACAATACATGAAATACCTGTAAGTTAATTTATAAAGACATTAAATAAGTAAAAATAGGAAAACTTAATAGCCACTAATGAGAACATATTTTCAGCACGTTATCATTGGGACAGCAGCACTAAGACTGAGGGGTCCCATTGGCTTGGATTAACCGTACAGACACGGCCGACTCTCGGTCACTTGATGGATCATCGATCTCCACACATTTCTGTCTTTCTTCGATGTGATCCAAAAAGTATTTCGGCTAGGATAGTGGAGTAGTTTGCCATTGCTTTCTCCACCCCTCCCCATTTATCCGGGCTTGGGACTGGCGTGCAGCTGTTTCCAGTTACATGGCTTGGGTGTTTTACATACGACGGGTCCCATAGACCCAATCTATCACAAGCATAGACTGATTGAATATACATAATATAATAATAAATATTATAACCACTGGTAATATAACATACATTTTGGTAGCCTAGAGGTTAAGGGACTGCACTGTGGACCTGATGATCCAGGGTTCAAATCCCACCTCTGCCAAGCAGCCACAATTGGGCCCTTGAGCAAGGGCCTTAACCCCTGATTTGAATTGTAAGACCATGAGTTGTAAGTCGCTCTGGATAAGGGTGTCTGCTAAATGCTGTAAATGTAAATATATAAAACAATATAATATACTGTGTTGTTGCATTATTGCTGCTGACTGGGCTGAATTTTGTGCATTGTGCTTGGAGGATTAAACAATTAAAAATGTATTTTATTTTTTTGGGGGGGGGTCTCCATGCTAGAAATCTGTATGTGTGTAAGTTGGAAAATTAAAATGGACTGTTCAGACAGTCTGAATTGTGCGAGTGAAGGAGGAGTTTGAAATCCGAGGTTCCATTGTACCTGCGTCCTAAAATCAGTACTCAAACTCGTTTACTGTTTAAAACAGTGAATATTATTCTATTCAATGTATTTATTTATAATTTATTATTAGTCAGTTGAATAACTTGCACATCAACTGCTTGTTAATGCACATATCAGCCAATCACATGGCTGCAACTCGATGTATATACTGTAGGTATGTAGACATGGTAAAGATGACCTGTTGAAGATCTAACCAAAGAGCAAAATGGGGAAGAAAGGTGAATGAAATGATTCAACTATCATCTAAACATCTAAAGTATTGAGCCCTTGAGCAATTCCTTTAACTGCTCAGCTCAAGTGTAAATTGATCAAATGTATAGCGAGCAACTGAGCTCACATTCAGTGAGTTTTTTCTTGCCCTTGCCCCTATAGGCTTGTTCTGTTGGGGCTATGGACCTACTTGTAAAGCTTTGTGACCATACTCTGTTATGCTATATAAATACATTGACTTTAAGCTAAGCTTGAGGCAGGTTAGTAGAGCTGGGATTTGAATAAATAATCGTTTTGCCTTTCAGTAGTTCAGTCCTATTAATTCTATGTGCAGCATTGTCATCTTATCCTATTACTTACCTTATGGTCAGACAAATACATTACTGAACATAGTATTTGTTCATTGTAAACAAGTTTAATCACTGTGCATTAGTGTCAGATTATTACAGCACCGAGTCAAACCCTAATGAATAAAGAACAAGCTATCTTAAATGAAAATAAGCTTCCCCTCCTCCTTACTGTCTCTAGATAAAGGCATTAAAGAGAAACTCACCATTAACGTCTGGTAATGCTAGCTTAACACCTAATATTTCTGCTTTATTGCATGGAAGTAGACACTTTTTCAGAGAAGGATCCACTTGCAGTTCTGCTAGTGATAAAAAGGCATCAAAGGTGAGCTCTACCTGGAAACCAAAATGTCACTGGAATGTGTACTTAACTTCTCAACCATTTGTCATACTGGTCACTTGTTATATGTTTCAAAGTGCTCTCTCTCACTTATTTTTCAGGCTGATTTGCCATTTTCCAAATAAGCCTGAATACAATTTTGCATATTGTAATACATTTGTGGTAGCTCAGCTAATCAGTGTTACCAGATCTTGTGAGCAACAAGTAAACAGGTTGAGGAAAACAAGGCCCGAAGCAGGTGATCTTCCACGATTTGAGAACCCAGTTGATCAATATACTGACAGTACTGTGCTGAAGTATTAGGCATTCTGTACATGGCCGGTTATGTTCTGCCCATTCTTTAAGTTTGGAGTCCACTCCACTTTGTACTTCTACAGTTGCAGACTATAGTGTAGTATACTATACTATATAGTATAGTATATCTGTTTCTACGCATACCGTTAGTCTCCATTACTCCAAAGAGCCAACACATATCAGGTACTATTTAGGTGATGGATCATTCTCAGTACAGCAGTAACACAGATGTGATGGTGGTGTTAGTGTATTGCACTGATATGATCTAGCAGTGCTGCTGGAATGCCCTGCAATCAGCATCCTGTATGCAGCATCCTGTGAGCACTGAAGGATTAGAGGAGGAGTATCACAAACTATATAACAACAGATGAGCTGCTGTATCTGACTTTACAGCTACAAGATTGAGCAATATTTTATATTTCAAATATTCAACGTGTGAACTGTGTAAAAACGTCCGCAGCACTGCTGTATCTGACCCAACTCAGCAGACACTAACATGGGGTCCTACAGACACCAACATATCACAACATCAGTTTGCCACCACTGCAGTGCTGAGAATAATCCACCTCAAGAATAGTACCTGATCTGTGGTGGTCCTGACTATTATAGAACAGTATAGAAGAGTAAAGAAGACTAACAAAGTATGCAGAGAATCAGATGGACTCCAGTCAAAGTGCAGTGAACACTAAGACATAATCAAACAAACAAAAAAATATAAACTAAAAACAGTGCATTTCTAAGCGATTATTTTGAAATGTACCATTATATAGAAATGTTAAGAGGTTGTTTTCTTTCTTTGGCTTTTAACTTTGTGTTAAACTGTTGACGAAACAATCTTTTTTGACATTGTTAACCAACTAGCTAACAAAACTGCTATTTTAATAATCCATCTGTGGCACAGTTTTGGTTTGTATAGGGAAGGGAGGGAGGATATTGTGTAAACAGAAAGTGCAAGAGCACATACTAGCAGTTTGCTTTAACAGATGGGTATAGTGGAGAGATGCAGGATCAAGGATCATATGGATCAAGTTCATATAGCCAACTACACCATAGAAGCAAGCCCAAAATGCAACCTTTTATAAGTTATATACCCAAAGGCGCTTATTATAAGCAGATTTGAACTGTGTTACTAATTCGGATACACATCCGGCTTGATCAACCCACAGCTGTTGGGTATTTGAGCACAACCCTTATACTTTACTTGCACCTGCTTATTTATGCTGTATGTGGGAGTCTGAGAGAGACAACGGGCCGCTGTTAGCATTTGTACATTTATGAAGTGCACCTACTGCATATGTCTCCATGTGTTTGCACATCCTTCTTACCACATCCATGATTGATTTCTGCATAAAAGATTGAGACCGTTAGTTGAAACGAAATGTAATAGGTTTGCATTACAAATGACATTACCATAACATTTAAATTTCAAAGAAGTAAACATTTGAAAACAGGTCGTTACATTTCAGAATCATTGGTATATTCAGTAAAGCTAAAGTCGGCACGCTACGGTCAGTTTCTTCCAAATTTATTAAATGCTTTTCTTTCAGTCCTTGAGTGCCCCCGTAAATGCTCAATACACTATAAACACTTTTTTTTTTTCGGTCTGCAAGTAGACAGATGCAAAGCTATGAGGTGTGTTTTTGTTCATTATCCTTTTGTAATATGATTTGGGCAAGCATTTTCACTAGTGGTCTCTGGCTTTCACTCCCACTGCATGTGGTTTAGTTTTTTTGACTCCATCAAAGTTACCCTCTGTCTCCTACTGACCTACTGTGAATCTTAGAAACCGGAAGCCTGTCTGACTCGTAAGAACGAATACATATACGTAGAGGAAATCTATCACTGCCTGTTTCATGTTTAAAATAGGAAAGCCAGGCTCCAGTCTGAGCTGTGGATCAATGTAGAGAACTTTAGTCTGACTTCGAGATCTCCATCATTTATATAATCGCAAAGTGCCTTAAACCAGATGGCATATTACCTATTGATTTCTTTTGTCTGCAGCATTAAAAAAGGGAAAAAAATCCACTGAAATTAGTTTTTCTCTGGCCTGGAATTTGAACTGGAGGCAATATATAATACTGACCCAGTGGCTGGTCTTTTTTGATGCTGAGCAGTGCCATCTTTCAACAGATTAGTGCTTGGTACTGCCTCCATCAGGACTGCCAATAAATAACTCTGTTGAATCAGTCAGCCTGGAGCTAATACAGAAAGCTCTTCCTCGTCTTAAATCAGCCTTTAGACACATTAGCACATATGTTTCCACCCCCTGTAGCACAACCCAACCCAACATGTGCTCTGTACACTGTGTACACCGGTGTAAACATAAGAACTAGTCTTCTCCCCGCAAAAAGCATCTTACTAACTATTTTCCCCCTGCTTAGTCATTTCTGGCATGGTATTAGTATGAAAAACTACTTCTGCTTGCATGCAGATGGTCTATTTTAACAGCATTACTAATGCTAACAGCTTCAGGGTTGTGATCACATAGGATGTCTTCATCAGGAAGCTACTGCAGTAAACCCTGAGCAGCAAGCAGATGATTAAATGAAGGGAGCCAAGAAAAATATGGCAGAGAGGATGCTGCCTGCTCGTTTGAATGAACTAGTATTAATCCCCAGTTAATTTTACATCGGACAGTCATGTATGTTTGGTTGCTCATAACCACCTGAAACTAGAATCAGATTGTAGGCTCTAAAATCCAAGTTAAAGTCCCACTTATTAAGTTGTAGGTTAGATCTATTTTTATACACACGGAAAGGAAAAACTCCATAAGATAGAGATGCTTTGGGAGGAATTAAATCAGGGATTGCAAAAGATGTGTATAGTACTAAACAATGCAATTGGTTTAATTTATGAAAATCAAGTTGGAAATTGGGCTCTTAGGGGATGCATGACTCTAATATTATTGAAAATGAGTTGTATGTTCTAAGCAGCTTGTAGTTCTTTGAAAAGGAAAAGCATATACTGATGTCCTGATGCTTTAAAGTGAAAGCTCCTATAATTAAATATACCCTATTTTCGTGATCAGTATATATTAGTCCTCTTATAAAAGCAGGTGTTTGTAAGTGTCTGTAAAGTAGATAATGGGCACTGATGGTAGAAGGATCATCCAGATTTTAAGATGACAAAAATGGTTTAGTAAAAGCTGCTTGACACCATCTGAAAGTAGTGGGTGTTTTTATGAGTGTTGTAGTCATGATCGCTAGAGCAGAGTCTGACCCAAGACCAGGATGAATCGAGTCCACGTCAAGATCAAGACCAAAATGACGAAAATGGGGGTGGGAGGGATCACTAGTTTGCAATTGACTAGAAGTAAAACCTCTTTAGCCTCAGGATATGGTCCCCAAGCTAAGGCTCAATGTGGATTATTCTTACAGACTTTTAGCTCAACAGGAGGGCTGACAACTTTTCTCTAGTAGCTTGGCAACATCGACTTAATTCTGAAGCACTTCAAAGAACTTCTCCATCTGGTTGACATATGACAGTGTTTGAGAATGTTCTGCAAATAGATCAACTCTGGTTCAATATTTTAAACGGATGACTGCCCATAATTGTCCATCAGCACACCTTGAAATCCTTGGTGAAACTGTATTTTTCTGAAAATGTCCTTGTGAACTCGAGCTTGGCTTAAGGTTCAGGCAGCAGTTCACTATCCATAGTGCCTGTCAGCTAAACGAGAAACTCAGTCTTGTAGACGAAAATAGATGGCCGCTTTTTGTATAACATCACTGCCAACCTGCTTCCACATGCACACGATTTATGTCAACACATCATTTTGAACCTGACTGCTCTATTAGCTATGTTTTCCTCTAGAAAGCACAAGCCATTCTGAGTTTCGCTTCCAAATGACGAAGTCCTGTTGAAGTATTACCTCGTGCACAATGCTGAAACAGGACTCGCAAATCAGTGGTGTCTTTGAGCCCAATGAAGGGAGTCAAGTATCTCTGCTGCCCTGCACTAGCTGCCTTAGTTGCTTAGTATGAAACTATTTGACACAAAAAAGACATTTATGTGGGTACCATCTATTACATACAATACATTCCTAGCAGCTTTCTTCTGTTTACTTTATATACATGTCATGTAAATCTTTCTCTCTCTCTCTCTCTCTGTTCAGTTTTGTGTCCTGCAACTGTGTAAGCTTAACAGGTGCCATTCATATATCAGAATATGTCATATTATATAAAGTATCTGTCTAGCTCCTCTATTGATATAAGGAGCTCCTCTATTGATATCCTAAGTGCTGAGGTCAAACTCCCTCTAAATTTGCTTAAGGTTGTAATATAATACATAATGTTAATATTATTTAACTGAGCTATTTAATTCATTTATTCATTCATTCATTATCTGCACACCTGGCAACTCTGGGCGCAAGGGCAGGAACAACCCTAGATGAGGCGCCAATTCATCGTAGGACACTGTCACACACTAAGGGCCACTTTAGAGACACCATTTAACCTAGCACACATGTCTTTGGACTGTGGGAGAAAACGGGAGTACCCGAAGCAAACCCATGCAGAGACGAGGAAGACCTGCAGACTCCACACAGAAAGGACCCAGGCCGCTCCATCCTGGGACCTTCTTGTTGTGAAGCAGCGGTGCCACCCACCGTGCCACCTTACTGACCCTATACGAGTTAAATGATAATAATATAACAGTCTGGTATAATGCAATATGAACGTTAGCAATCTGCCTTAAGACTGGAAATAAACTCAAAAAGGAAATATGCAGTGATGCTGGAAAGCTTGAGAACCTTTTATAAAAACCTGCTAGATTTTGGGTCACATTCGTTAGACAAATGAGCAAGGGTTGGAATATGAGATCAACGGTGAGGTGAACTCTCTAAAAAAAAAAGATTTTTTACGGGGTGGAATGTCTGAAGTAGTAAACCTTAATGTTAGCGTTGATGACCCTCATGAAATAACATTCCCATTGGGCCTGCATCAGCCATCTTCCACATCCATCATAAAGTGGATATTACTTTGTGTTTGTGTTCCTACTGTGAAATAACCTCACATCCTGGTAGCTGTTGGTCTGTCACGGCTTATTCATCAGGAAAATAAGTTAACCTCTCTTTTAATTAATTATCTGCCATATCTGAAGGCCATTTTATAATCCAGCACATGTGGGAGCACTGTGTTATAGCTGTAGCTCTACTGAACCTAGTAGCACAAAAACAGCAAGTTCAATTGCAATCCGAATTAAACTATTTATAGGTTACAATACAAACCTATGCATTGTAAGACTACTTATCTAATCACTTCTTCACATGCTCATACCAAAAAAGCTATTCAGGAGAACTCGTACAGTATAAGGTATGGCGAAGAGGGCATTTACAAACTGCTAATCTGCTAATGTTGCAAATAATCACCAGATTCACCACTTGCATGCACACACATCTTTTTCTTTGATAATATCCCCAATCCTGTCATAGTATTATGACAACTTTTGTTTCTACATGCACTGCCCAGTGTATCAGCTCTGTTTACCATATAGAATCACTCTGTAGTTGTATAATTGCAGACGGTAGTCAGTTGTTTATCTACATCATACTTTTAGTCCTGTTTACATTGTTGTCTGATGGCCAAGACCACACAGGATCACCACAGATTGGGTACATTTTGAGTGGTGGACCATTCTCAGAACTCCAGTGACATGGGGGTATGCTGTGCTGGATCAGACACAGCAGTGCTGCTCAAGTTTTTAAACACTGCTCACGCACTGTCCATGTTATTAGAAAATTTATTGCTACATCTTGTAGATGTAAATTCAGAGACAGTAGCTCGCCTATTGCTGCACAGTCCTCTAATCTTTCATCAGTGCTCACAGGATTATGCTTACTGGATTATTTTTTTTTTTGGCTGGTGGATTTCAATCCAGCAGTCACAATAAGTTGTTTTATAAACTCCTGCAGCACTGCTGGTAAACAGAAAATTGTCTTACTGTACAATAAAATCGGATGACATGATAATACATAGTAAAGCAGCAGAGCATCATGGCATTGTGCCTTGGGTACTTGCCACAAACACCCAAGGAAGGTGTAGGACAGAGTGCTGATGTTTATGACTGCTGTTTGACAGAACAACAGTGAAAGTGAAAAACCTTGAACCTGCACTCCCAGAGGAATTCTCTGCTGTTTGCACTGATGCTACATGACTTTATCAGCTCAAGAGGCTGCGCTGAGTGTGCCTTCCTTCAGCACTTGTTCTCTGATGCTGCACCTCTGCCAGGCTTTGTTCTGTTTGACATGGCCTTTTGTTTTGGACATCACAGGAAAGGATGGAGATCAGAGGTTCATGGTGTAAGGCAGCTGCACCTGAAAACAATACGACAGCAGGCAAATCAAACCAGCAGGTGTTGAGAGAGTAACTATTAGCATACGGTACTTCATCTTGTAAATAACTCATCTACAAAACTTAGCATCCAGCATTTGGGAAACATTACGGCATCCTAGATATCTGTGCTATTTAAGTAAAACGGAAAAGATATAGTATAAGTTTTTTGGCACTGGCCGTTGCTCTTAAAGCACTTTATACGAGTATGCACTGGGTAATAATCTCAGGTCCTGTGAAACAGTCCAGTGACCACAATAGCCATTGAATGGACAACACCATAGTTGCACATGTAATGTCTTTTATGTAATGTAAATATATAGGGTTTTTTACAACAAAAATAAAATCAAGCAAACAGTACATAAATGCATCAGAGATACTGCTGAATCACAAGTGTAAAGCTCATCACAATCACCATCACTCCCCTCAGGAAATACACACCACCACTAACATTCACACACAATGAGAGAAAAAAAAAACAAAATATAAACACTATATATATAAGCATACTTAAACATTACTCACTGGCTGCACACAACCAAAGGGGAATGAGTCTACTCGAAGAAACACTAATTTACAGAACAGGCAATGATGCAATAAACACTTTAAATGTGTAGGTATATCCAGTGTGGCACTACTAGTAGATAGGCACAGCAGTCAAATGACCAACATTTGGCACAATTGGTTATATATAGTTCAAGCCAGGATGGTGCTTGTAGTTATGCAGAGTACATTTTTCCCCTTTTACATCTCTAGAGAGAATTGTGCCACCTAATATAATATTGTAATATAGTTCCTACCTATGCACATTTGTTTGTGCAAAGTTAATCAATATTCATGAAAATTAGTTAAATAATGTAAAACCAATTTAAGGCAGAATGTTCAATGTCCAGAGTCTTTTCTGTCAGAGCTGATGTTCCGGTACCAGTTCCAGTACCACACACCTAGATGTTCTTCCAGCTCAGCATCACTCTACTGGTCTTCATCAACAGAACCCAGTGCCACCAGAGTGCAGTAACTCCCTCCATTGTTTGGAAAGACGATGTGCTTCCAAGGACCTCCCACTGAGGACTCATTTTATAATCTATTTTGTTTTATAATTTAGTTTATTTATTTTATTACTAATTTAAATGTTATTATTATTAATGTTATTATTTGTTATTGATTTAAATTATTTACCTAATTTAATATATTTAATTTAATATTTAATAATTTAATATACTTTTAAGTATTTATTTAATTAACATCTAGGTCACCCATGGAGGATGGGTCCCCTGTTGAGTCTAGGTCCTCCCAAGGTTTCTTCTTACCACTTTCAGGGATTTTTTCCTTTCCACTGTCACCCTAGGCTTGTTTAACTTGGGATTGGCCTTTTAAGATAATGTAATATTGTGAAGCTGCTTTGAGACAATGTACCATTGTAAACAGCGCTATATAAATAAAATTGAATTGAACTGAATCTCTGGAGCTATGAGGCAACATAACTAAATGCTTTGACACTGTGGCATCCTAAAACTGAATACTTTATTTAAACAACAATTTGAATTGCAAGTGAGGTGTGAATGAAAAAAATTATTACATTGTTTGTACATATCACTGTGCAATGGTGCTTAAGTGGAGCAGTGGCAATTTGTAAAATAGGGAAAATCACTTTGCATCTTAGAGAAGAAATTGTGCATTTGGAAATTACATTTCAACAGTTATGTGATGAAAATATGTTAGAATGTCAGTATGCTTTTTGCCGCCCATTTGATTATTTATTTAAAAAAAATTTCCGCAATGTCTACAGTCAGATGAAAAATGAGAGGAGTCATACAGTTGTTATCTGTACTATGCAACTGTTCAACTGTTCAAGAATCCTTCACTTCAACAACTGAACCAGAAGGTTTAGGGTTTAAATCCCACCTGTCATCCCTCTTGGTTCCTTAAACAAGACGTTTAGACAACCCACAAGTGCTTGTATTATTTGTCTCTCTGGATGCAGATCTTCTGTAAAAATGGCTAAATGGGAATGTAATAGTTACAGCCTTGTAGACATTTGGCATTATGTTACTCTTTGAAGATAAATGTCAACCCACGCCTTCTGTAGTTATTCCTATACATGTGACTGGCTTGTATGGCATTTTATCTGACCTCATACTGAAGTTGATTTCACAAGAACTTAATAAGGCTAGAGTTTTTACACTTAGTATCCAATGCTTTTATTAACCGGTAGCTTCTTTGTACAGCCACCAAATCAGAAACAGTTAGGATGGCACCCTTACATTAACTTCAACTTTTATTTATTAGCAGACAGTTTGAACTTAAGATATTTCATTTTTTGTTTGTTTGTTTGTTTGTTTTTTCTTGGCAACTTCATTGAGGTTGGGATTTAGGTCTTGTGATAAATTAAAAAACAAATCCAACAAAATTATTGAAATATTTAAAAACAATGTAAACAAAAACAAAAGAAAAATTTAAGGAATTTGCATATTTACATATCCTAAATATCCATATTTGCATATCCTAAAATGGGCTAATATTATATATTAGCTTATGCTGCTCTAAAATCTCAGTACTTTTCTTCATTAATGCTGCAATCACAGAACTGAAAACAACCTTTACCAAGAGCCCTGACAAAACCCCTTGCAGTGACACCCTCTGGCTTTTGGACATGTTACTGATATACTATAAGTGTTTGTCTTTGGTTCAGAGCACACAGTGTCCATTTCTTCCAAAAAATATGTGGAATACTGATTAGTCTGACCACAATATCCATTTCCACTGAGTGATGGTCCAAATCATGATTACAATCACCTGTTGATGTCACTTGTTTGAAATAACATCATTATTTAGGGTTTTTTAACCTCATTACTAGCCCTTAATCATCACCACCCCAACGTTTTTCTGAAAACTGACTGTTTCAGGCTTGAGACTTATGAATAGATTATGACTACAAATAAAATCTAGTTGATCAGAAACATGTAATATCTCCATACTGTTTGCAATAACATGAGTCAAAATAAATGTAAGGAATTTTTGTAATTTGTTATTTTATGAGTTATGTAACTTTAGTAAAGTTAGTTTAATTAATTTCATAGTAATTTGTAGACCAAATCTTCTGAAAAAGTTTCAAAACTTTCAAAAGTTATCTTCCAAAAACTGATAATAATAAGAAATAATAAATAAATAATAATAATAATGTTAGGGATTCCAGATATTAAACAACGATGTAGGTGGTACAATCTCATCCTATAGATGAGAATATGCATATTTGGCCTTGGATTTTTGCCATATACACTGCTCACAAAAAATAGGGGATGTTCTATTGGGGATATTTCACTTTGAAATATTTTTAACCTCTAATAAATAAAACAATCTTCCTGAGCGTCTTTTGTTTCATATGTCTCGCATATGGCTCAAAGTCAGGACGAATTCAGTGATCTGCCACTTTTTCTTATTATCATACAATAATAGGCTATTTAGCACAAATGTTTAGCACAAAGCCTCTCTTTTGCTCAGGCCTGTCTGCAAGTTGAATGTTTAGCCAATCACTGGCTCATTCTTGAATTCCTGATGTGTTTGAATAGCTGCTGTGGAGCCTTTATGTATGAGTCATTCATTAATAGCGAGCCACTTTACCTGTAGATAACTGGTGGAAAGATAGGGCCCTGTGTGACACTTGACTAAGAAGGACATTTGTCCAGCACTAGTGACTTCTTATCTCTGCATCATGCATTTCAATAGGCTAAAGGAACCACTCAGGACAAGGGTCTAGAATAAGATATTGAATGTGCATGTCACATAAAATCTTGTGGAATGGAATGTAAAATATGTTACCAGAGAAAGTGAAACAGATATCTCTGCTGTACAAAGTGCACACATGCACAAATAAGTTGTATGTAGTATTTTAGATCTAGACTATAAACGAATAAATGCATTTAACATGACCTAACGTACAGAATAAATTCTCCTCTCTCAATTGAACGAGATCTAGCTAAGACAGTCCAATAGGTGGTTCAATGAACTTTGTTAGTAATATTATGAATGTACTTCAACTAGGTCCCATAATTTAAGCTTACATGATATCTACAGATAAATACCACACATAATACAGCTAAATATGTTAATCATGATTACATATTTTTGTGAATTAATTAAGACAATGTTAAAATTAGTCCCATTAAACTTTGTCATGTAACAGCACTCCCCTGCACTAATCTCTTGGCTTCCATAGTCCATCCACGGGCCAGAAAGTCACACATAGTATTTGCTCCAGCTCTACCTAAACCAAGCTAACACACTGCAATATGTGGCTAGATGGCTCCAATACACACCCTTTTACTGAGCTGCCAATTAATACCATGCACATGATTTATGACTCCACTCTTTCATTGCTTCCTGCTGGAAATTAGGTTTTATTACATTATACTTTCACCAGGACCATATTTACTGTTTGGATATCCCACATGTAAAATGATTCATCTTCTGCATAGTTTGTTTTATAATAACCTGTTTATCATATTATGTTTGATAGGCTTATTTAACAAGAAGCTTTCTGCTTGTACTGCATGCAACACCTGGTAGGAGTTTATCTCTGTCCAGGCTTTTTAGGGGTAAGGTGTATAAGACCCGAGTGTATTAATATGGATGGAGTAAAACAAATGTAGGCACAATAAACTTATATTAAGATAACCGAGGCTGTGTTAGTGGGGTAAAATGTGAAACGCAACATGGATTTAACGCCATCATAAAACCTACGCACACTCGAAGGGTTAGATTTGATGTCCAGGTGCTCAGGTAGGGTGTAGGAAAGATCTCCTATGGCTGCACCCCTGTAAACAATGCTTAAACGACGCTTGAGAATGGTTTGTTATGAATAAACACACTCTTCTAGTGTCCATGTTGGGAATGTCCCAATGGCCAATTGATTTGGAACCAGGACGAATCTTATTAGAATGAGGTTCCTTGTAGAAATTACTCACTGTGCTGTGTGGATGGTTGATGGAATTAAGTGCTATAGTGCATTATGATGTCACTGAATCCATACTATGTCGTGCAATTACAGCTAAATAAATAAATAACAAAAACTTACCCTACAAAGAGCGCCGATCAAAGTTCACATGCGCGCGTCCCAATCTTCGCGCGAATAGACGCATAACGTGGAGAATCCAAATCGCCTGGATTCTCCATGCGAGTCTTTCTCTCGGAAATCTTGAAATGCAACTGAACTCTACTGGACCTGGGTGATGATCTCAGCCCGCGGTTATCTCCAGTCAGCTGCTGAACTTCGGCAGAAAAGCGCACGCAGTGAAAGAAGATGCGGCTGCTACTCGAGCCTCGCAGATTGCACGCACGACGACCTTTTACCGTGGTGCGGTGTCACAAAAAAACGAGATCCAACATATCCTTTAATCAGATACTTTTACAAAACGCTTAGGTAACCTAATCAGAATGCAAGGAACGTGCACAAAAGAGGACGCGCCCTTTATGGGTGTCCGTTAAAATCCGTTAGAAAGTCACAGAGATGTTGAGCCGGACACTCGTTCTGCTGTAAGTGTGTGTGCGTGTGTGTGTGTGTGTGTGTGTGTGTAGGTGTGTGTATGTGTGTTAGAGATATGGCTGGATGTGTGTGTAGGTGTGTGCGCGCGCGTGAATATGTATGAAGAAAGAGAGAGAGAGAGAGCGAGAGAGAGAGAGAGAGAGAGAGAGAGAGAGAGAGAGAGAGAGAGAGAGAGAGAGAGAGAGAGAGAGAGCCAGCCCGCTCTCGCGCTAAGTCACATGTTTAAAGCACAAGTAGTCCTCTGTAATGGCTTTTTGGCAGACACAGACCGTTAAGACCGTTGACGAGGTGGGAATGACAACGACATCCAAAAGCCACTGCGCCTTTTCATACCTTTTACATTTCATTGGCCGTGGGACTTAAGCATTGGGGTCAAATCTCATGGTCTCACGAGTCTCCTGTATCACAAAAAATCTCTGTCATAACTACCAATAGATGGCTTTGACTGTATCTGAGTGGTTGCTGTGGTGATAACAAATGAAAGTTGGCACCACATGTGTGTTGTGACAAAGATTGAGGGGTTCTAGAGAAATATGCCTTTGAGAGTGAGAAAATCCACTGCCTCTCAGTCAACAAGCCTGAACCTCCTGTGACTACTGAAAACGTAACTACCTTACCAAATAAATGTTCACATCTTAGCCTGTCTTCATAGATAGTTATTATCTGGGCAAGTAAGAATACAATGGTCTACAATAAGAAATTAGCCTCAACAGATTGCTTCCAGAAAAATAGCAAAGGTGCTTTAGCAGGCATGTTGTAAAGGTGATAAAAATTGGTTCCATACACGATATAGTCAAGCTTCTAACAGATCAGCTGATGATGAGAAGGTGACTTACACATTGTAAGAGACAAATAGGAATGTTTGCACTGTGACCCTTAGCAGGAGAAGTCAACGGAGACTGAAAAGCATTATTGAGGTGCCTATCATTACTCCTGTCATTCATAACTATACCACTGTATAATAGTGAATGTGTTTATTTGGATGGTTTATTTATAATGGTGAAGCAAGTTTTGTAAACAAAATACTGTGACTTCATTTTTAACTTATATGGAACACCATGCAGTCCTATTAGTAGCATTACTAAATTGGGAAGAAGAGAATAGACCAGCTACACTACAGCTACCTCTAAACCCACGGACATGAAGAGACAAGGACAAATGCTGAGCACTTTTCAATATTTTTTTTTTCGTGGAAAACATGCACACAGTTGCGCTATATGCCCTAAAAAAGTGGAACATTGTCTATTTAGTAATCTCTGTTGTTTAAGCCACATTGGATGCTAACAGTGCACAAGGAAGTAGTTCCCAGCTTTGGAGAATAACTTGAAAGGCCTTCACCGAATTCTGACCTTAACTTTGACATACACCAATGAGATGAATTGAAATGATAACCTTAATTGTGGATTCATGTTCCAAAATGTGGTATAAAGCAGATGGGTGACTGTAGTATGGAATTGAAATACTGTATATTATTTCCCATGTTTTTTTTTATTTTATATTTGACTATTCACCCTACCTTCTGGCTATAGGACTATGTACAGTAGCTATTAAAACCCAGAAATTGTAAGTGCACAAGGTTTGATGTATGAGACACATTGGGATAATCTATTAAACAAGTGTTAATTCATCCAACCCTCTAAAACACACCATCACTACCTTCACTAATACTTTGCAGCATAACCCACATCATGCATCACATTCAGTCCTGCATAGCCATCATACATACAATCCTGTAGGATGTGCAAAGATGTGTGAGGATGTGTGATCAACAAAAGGAATGTTTAGTTTTTTTATGACACCACTGCAATATGTTCAGCTTCCACACCCACCAGTCTTCGCTGCATCCTCCCATGGCCAAATTAGTAAACAATTGCTCTTTGTATCATGTAAAATCATGACCCTTGATGCAGCAACCATATTGTGCAAAATAAAAAACTGTAGAACATTTTAGGAAGTAGGTAGTCATACTATGCATATCACACAGGATACAGCAATGAAATTCAAATCTGGATGACTGTAGATACAGTGTAAGTTTTAGAATAAGGTGTAAATGCATGCTTTTGTCCAGTTACAAGATGCATAATAAGACCAAGTATAAACTAGGACTATAGTTACGTCAGCATGAGAGGGCAGGGGTTCTTTTAGGGTCTGCATGTCCTCCCTATGGGTTTACTTTGGGTTTACTATGGATACCCACCTTGAGATTGGGGGCTGTACAATAACATATAGTTTATAGGTAGTGAAGCAATTATAGTGTTGGTTCAGAGATCACATTCTAGAACTTCCCTTAAGGAAGGCCCTTAATTATCAGTTTCTTGAATTGTACCTTATAAGCTTATACCTGATGTAAGATAAGTGCATCTCTATGGAGTGAGAACACAGAAACAAGCATAAAATAAGCAAGTCAAGAAAATAAAGAAAAATAAGTGAAAACATCTATAGATTTTCAAACACATTGCACCTGTTTCTCGCAGACCCAGACACATTACCATATTCAAGATGCGTTTGAGGTTTTTATTCTCCTTCTAAAATTGCTGCATGCTTCATAATCACAACAGGACATAAGTCAGAGACTAAGGCTTGGTAGATGATTAGGCAAAATTTGATTGCGATATTTTGCTATATGAAAGCAACAGGAAAGAATAACATAGAGACTTTCATATAAAATATAGTAGATTATAAGATAAAAAAAAAAGATAAAAATATAATTAAAGCTAAAATAAAAAATAAATGGCTGCACATGATTCGAAAATCAGTTACCACAATCTATATGGGAAGCAGACCTAAATATAGCATATGCTAAATGTATCATATTGGAAGAAAATGAAAGTAAGAATTCCTGTCAATCAGTAGAATTTGCAAATTTAAAACTATTTATTTATTTTGTCAGGCTTAGTGCGTTAATGTGCAAATTGATGTAAACATATCTGAAATAACTGTATGCATGCTCAGCAGATAATTTACAGTATTCGAGTGCTACAGATAACAACAAATCAAGCACTGCTCTCAGTCTAGTTCTGAAAACTGGGCAGAGAACCGGCAGGCCATCAAGGTACCGTCCTTGTTTCAAATTAATTTTCCTACTTTACTTTGAATATTATAAAACTGATTTTCATTCTGTTCTATGTCCCATTACCATTCATCCTTCGTTTGAGCTTTAATAATGCTTTTAACCATTTCTTCATTTATATGAATTTCCAAATTACTTTTTCCTGCTGATTTATTACAGCAAAAACCTGCCATCGATAGTTTGGGTATTTAATATCTATCAAGCCTTCATCTTTGACATATGCTCTCTTACAATATTAAAGCAAGCAGGACTTTTAAACACAGGCATTTGCCTGATATGCTCATTAGAAACAGTGATGCAAGTGCGGTACTGCAAGAAGCAAGCACCGTTATCACAGCGCAAAATCGATCAAGAGTAATTTATAAACACACTCAACAGAACAGCCAAGGATCAGGCACCTTTCGACATTTGGTAGACACTCTTATGCAGTGTGATGCATAAATGATACAGTCTTACAAGGGTTAACAACCTTAATCAAGGGTCCAACAGTGGCATTGCAGGGATTTGAACCTTCTGGTCACTAGTCTAACACTTTAACTGCTCTCCCATATGACCATGAGATTTAGACTATCAGCCTCTGGAAAGAGATATTTCAGTAGTGTAGGTGTTTTAAACTTCATCAGGGTGAGATAGTCATTTATTGTAATCCCGTTTGCTACCTTAACTGAAAGTGCAAGGTATGCTTACCAGCTATTATAGGAATTAGGCAGTTATTAGGGTGTAGCCACACCCTAGGTGAAAACTCTCTACTGATGTCCCTTTATTACATGATGATAATGATCCTTACACACTGCAAAAATTATTAAAAAATAGTGGTTTGATGAATGTCAGGATAATGCCAAACACTTTCTAAATAAAGTTGTATTCATCATATTTTAACATTATTGTAACTTTATAGGACTTGCCAAAGTGTAGACACAGTTCAGGATTTTTTATTATTGTTCTCATATTATTATTTTTAACTTTCCACCACAAACCATTACAGCATTCCGAGATAGATTAAAACAGACCTGGAGGCAAAGATTGACCATATTGCCTATAAACTCCTCCATATTCCTACTGTGTAATACCATATTCACCCACTGCATCTCAGTTATAGATCTTATTTAAAGAAGACCAACCGTTTTCCATTTTCACCTTTTTATGTAATGTCGTTACTGTGCCTAAGACAAACTCTTCTTGCATACCTATGTTTTAGTGGCAATACAATTTATTCCTTGCTACCTAGACCAGACCTCAAAGAAAAGTAATATTGTACAAGAAAATAATTCACTCAATAAAAATAATGAATAATGAATGAATGTAAAATATGTAAAATATGTTTCCAATGGCCAGTGAGCTTTTGCCCGTTGCCATTTTAGATCCCAATAGTGACAAGAATGGAATCTGATGTAGCTTCCTGCTGTAGTATTCCATCCTGAATCTGCATGTTTTATTAAGACATTTCTTGTATTATGATTGCAAGTGTTCTCGTGTACATCTGAAGTACTAATACCACCCTATTAGTCACCAACAGCCATGTCACAATCTTATTTTCCCAATTCAGATGTTTTATGGATTTATTACCAGTAGGTATTTGTCATTGCCTGTATGGTGCTTTGCATTGTCCATTAGCTATATGTTTGGATAATTCATTCTATAAATCAGCAGTTACACAACTGGTGAAACAACATGCATTATGTCTCTAGGCTTCTTCTTTCGGAGATTGGAAATTTCGGTTAATGGGACTACCGGTTAATGCCAGCCACCTATTCGGACCAAATCCTAAAGTACAGAAACAAATCCTATTATATACATGTAATGCTATTCTGCTTATTTGGACCAAAATTTCGGACCAAAGAACGTGTACAGTATGTAATATCTGTGAATAAACTCTTCATCTCTGGCATTATTACCTGAAAACTCCTGAGTTTCTCCCCAGCCCTCTACCGCCACCTACAGGTCTTTGCCTAACATTTCCATTTACTACAAAATAGAAGCCACAAGTCGCCACTTAGCCACAGCAAAAGCAAATCAAATCACGCTGGATAAGTTCTTCAAACTTTGACTGGAATTTAGTAGGAACTTTTTTTTTTTACAGTATTCTGCTTCGCATGCTGAGTATCTATACATTGTGTTGTAGATCGTTTCGAAAAACATGTTTGCAAATTTATTTTTCACCTTTTATTTCAAATGTATTACCTCTAGATTACAGGGTAACTATAAAGGATAGTTTTATATATCATTTTATACAATGGCAAAATGAATTCAGTGCTTTTAGTCTAAACATTGTTTCTCCTGACACTTTTTTCCTAGGCTTATCACCTTACAGAAAACAATCAGCACCGCTCTTGGTTTCTTCTTTAAATGTAAATCTAGGCAGCTTATGCTGTAGGCTTGGAGCAGATGAGAAAAGAAATCCTTGGTATTGGACATATGATGAAAAGTGTGTTGTGCTTTTAAAAAGATGATATTATGGTAAAGGTTTATCAAACCATAGAAACATTTTAATTGCATGTTAGCTATATTATAAATCTGTATGTTTAAGTTGTTTTACACATTTTGCATATTATAAAGTAAAATAAATTCTCAAAATAATACAATAACAAAAAACACCTTTTTGCCACCAAGTTGCCACCTGGACCTTGTACCTTGCAAGATTGCATCCTAAGTAAGTGTCAAAGTAGATGACACCCTTGGTGGTAATCCATTGCAATGGAGAACCAGGGTTAGATACAAAACCTTGAATTTTGCAGACGTTGATTGAATAAATCAGGGGAAGCAAGATGACATGGGAAATTCAGGTTCAGACTGACTGCTTGGTAGCAGTGCAAATGCACAAATGCATGTGACTCAGCATATTTAGTGCCTCATTAAAATTCAGCATATATCTGATTGTAAGCAATATGAACTCTGTTAAAATATCTGCTGGACAATAATTTATTTGCTGTATAGTCATTATTAACCTTATCACCATGTGAGCACCATGCTCTGCTGCTGCATCTGCCTTTTTTAACTGTAGTTTTCCCTAATTTTTGTTCATCCCATTTTACTGTCCTTCAGTCTTTCATCGGTGTCAGATTCTGAACATGGGACACTGTTGACTGGATATTGACTTGAATGGACTGACTGAGCACTTTTTATAATATTCCTAATGTTCCTATTTTGTTCAAGGGCTTTTAACAAAAAATATGTTGTTGTCTTGTTCTGTAATGAACCATGTTTCAATGATGACCACTGAAACTGACAAGTAACAACAGGTTAATATATGTACATTAAATACTTTACATACTTTCTTTCTTTATTCAATTAAAAATATTTATTTTTTTACTATTTTGAAATTCAGAATATCCTAATATATCCTTTTGTCATTGCAAATGTAACCTGGGCTTGTCTGTAGGATGTCGTATAGAATGGAATTTACCACAATAGAACAACTTAATCCACTTAGACCTCTGAACCACCCAAGAACCCCAAATATGATTAAAGCCTATAGTCTTTAATTTCTATTAAATATTGTGGAGTTCGTTTTTGACAAGTGAAAGTACTGTAGTACCCTTGTTTTGGTGTAACTGGAAATGCCTTAAATGACCGTGTTTGCCATCCTCTTCTCAGTTTTCCCCTCCTTTTCTACTGCAAAATATATAAGCATGCTTGAAGAATTCTGACTGACAGCACTGTTGAATTACTGTGAAATTTCAGGAGAGGTTTTGCCACAAGGGAAGACTGGCAGTAATTCTGCTCAAATCAGACACTAGCACCCCCATGATTCCTAGGCATAAATTAACAGTTCTAAAACAGCCCCATGTGCCTGGTCTTAAACAGACTGAATGTGGTTAATGCCAAGTTAATTAACACAAACCCAGATGCTCAGTCTGCTGAATACTTATTTCCAAAGAGGGAATAGATATGTTTATGTTTGACGTTGATGCCTCGTTGTCAGTGGGACAGGCTCTGTTACCTTTTTTCTAATGTTTTTCTCATTTAGTTTTACCTTTCAAACAGTGATTATTTCTAGCATTGTTGTCTTCTGATGAGGTCAAGAGTCCAATCAACAATTTGTAGGTGCAAGTATGCCCTAAGTCGCTTGCCTCTCCATTGCAGGGCTATATAGAGGTTGCTGCATTACAGTTACAACCCAGCTGAAAAGCACGACCAATTTCAAATGAGTCTTTATGGAAAAAATAATCTTGGCATTTTTAAATGTATAGTTACATGGGCTAACTGAACATGCATTAAGCTAACTTTTTGAAGTTGATTTAAAACAGAAATACTAAAATAAAAAATGTAACTCTAAAAACATATTATTACATATATTATGTAAGCTAATCATTATAGAGGGTCATAGCTTTGAGGATGTTCAGTGTCACCAAACCTATTGAAATGAGAAAAGTGTCCAGTATTTCAATGTATACCTGTGTAATCCCAGTCACAGATGACAAACCTGATTTTGTCTTCAGGCAGTCATCTTTGTATATTTCATTATAACAGCACCAAAATATACTCCTAGGTTAATTTAGATTCATCGCTTTCATTAAATCATCCACAATTCACAACTGCTTCCATTTAGCCCACTTTACCCTTCTGTTTACGTGTCACTGTTGGTTTCAGTGTGGCTTTTCTATATGTAAATCTCATCTCTTTCATCCAATCTGTATTTTTTTCTTCAATTGACAACTTGATAGCTTCTACTCAGGGTTTCTTTCAGTTAGCCTCAGGTTCTTAGCATTCCCAGATGTCTATAGCCCAATCCACCACATGTCTCTTGAGCAGGAAGATAAACAAGGTGTTATGTTATTATGTACCTCCGAGAAGTCGCCCACACTGGTTAGGCAGAGAGAGACCTGAAGAAGTAAGTTCAAACACTGTTCGGGGCTATGGCCGACAGGGCGGTATGCTGGTATGCCACCAAGGCCGATCATCTGTTAGTGCTGCTCTGTTGGCAGGTAGCCAGCTGCTGGCTCAGCCACTGGATTCATAGGCAAAGTCTTATGTCACAACCCGTTAAGGATCACAAAAAGCACCTAGTGCAGGTTTATTAAATCACAAGGAAGTGCAGACAGATGTGAAACAACTGATTGACGAGGACGACATTGAACCAGCCTAAGGACAAGGACGATGGGAACAGTGAGGAGTGAGGAAGTACATACAGGACAGTGAACATGGAAACATGAGGACTAGCACAGATGAACAAAGCAAACTGGTGAACATGAAATGCATGTAGCATGAGACACCCAAAAGACTTAGTGGTGAACGTGCGTGAGTTAAATACTGAGCAAAAACAAACGTCAGCTGTGCACGAGTGATACGAGTAACAATAGTTCATGACGTGAGCAAGTAATACAGGTGAGTGGTGCGCGGTAGTGACGTGATCGTGAAAGTGAACGGAGAAGTTAGTGATGAAAAGCGGAGATGCTGGATGAAGACTGTGTGACCAGTGATATCTGCAACTGAAAAGAAAACTCAGGCAGAATGTCCATATTTAAAATTAAGAGTATATTTCAAATGGTGATTAAAAGAATAAGGTACAAATGACCCAACACTGCACAGACACTATTTCTTAAAGTATTGGAAATATTAAAACCCTATTTAAATCTAGTGTAGATCTACATGGGGATCTAAGAAGGAGAAGAGTCACAGAAGGCACATGTATTTCTTTAAAAACGAACAGTTAGAATAGCAAACATCTACAAAGCTGTTATTGAAACAAACTGTTAAGTTTTTTTGCCATAAATGTAAAGGTCAATTAATAGAATACAATAATCAATAGAATCCAAATTTATAACAATTCCAGTATATTAATGATTATTAATTCAAACAATTAATGCTATTCATTACATTGAGTATACAATGTATACAGTATACAAATATACTGAATATCTTTACTGAATATAACCACGGAGTTGTTAATGGTTGTTTCTGAAAAGTTCATAAGGGCCATTCTAAATGGACTAATCACTCATCCATACCGGGTATAAATTACACAACAGGTTTTGTTCCCAGCCTTTTAGTGTTATATTCCAATTGCTTATGTCTAAAACAAATGCAAAATTGCTTACATTC
>JAUZST010039442.1:0-27109 GCA_034779995.1 Parotocinclus haroldoi
TAAAACGCCGTCTTGTTTAAAGCGCACCTCTGGCGGATTGGCATGATTTACAGACCGCGGGTCGGGGTTACTACATTTATTGAACGTTCCAAGCCGGCAGGCAGAGGGTCTGTAACCACCGCGAGAGTTTGTAATCGGGTGTAAACGGCCAGACACTGGACCGTCTCGCTGCGCCGATAAAATGGCTGACTTCTATCCGTCTTGCTTCTGGATTGGTATTTAGCGCTCTGCAACCGAACTACGTCAACTGGCAGGAATGTTTCGCTTGGCGATTGGCTGCAACGAGTCACGTGTGCTTGGCGCGAACACCGATTGGCTGGGATAGAATGACCATATCGATGGCGAGGACTTACTCCAGCGAGGCAGAATAAAAATGAACTCCAAACAGAGTGATAAATAGTGTTGAGAGATCAGATTAAGATTTTATTCATCGTACGATAATAAAAAGAATTAAATTAGTTAAATAAACTAGTTCGTAATTCATTTTGCATTCAGTATTATACATTATACATGCTCTATAGGGAGAAACAGCGTAACATTTCATTGTAAAATTATAACATAAAACAATATTTTATTTTTTATACACACTTGTTATATGTATGTTTTCACACTCTCTCTCACACATACATGTAACCTAAAATCATTATTATATAACAATTTTTTTGCTTCTTCTCTCAATCAGATCGATCAAAAATTGTCTATTTGTATTATTAGATGTGAAAACATTACAATAATAATGATGATGATGATGATGAAGTTAAGCCCACTTGCAAACTTAAACGAATATTATATTATTAGTAACAATATTCTAAGTTGTTTTGTTATGTTACAAAAAAGTGTTGATGTTTAATAACAATAGGGGGAAAAGTAACGTTTATAATGAACTTTCCCTCAGACAGACCCCCTGGACTCGATTGGTCTCCACAGCAACGTTCAAGTCCAACTTGCACACAAGATGGGCCCGGGTCCAAATGAGTTTGAGACCGTACTCAAGTAGTACTGACCATGTTATGGATATTCACAGTGACCAGATAATCACAGTTCTAAATCTTGTTCACTGTTCACAATAATGAAGGGATATTACATTATGGGACATTACAATTTGAAGTATCAGCTAATTTTTGTGAGCTGCGTATATGTTGCATTCTGCCAGTACAGCCCCAAATGATGGTGCTGAATATTGTCATCATCCTAAACAGATGTCGATCTGCAGGAAATACAAAGTGCTTGAGAAAAGCTTCGTTATTTGTTCAGTTTGAATGTTTTTGGCCCCCAAATTCGACCAAAAGATTTCCGACTTTGAACAGGGGCATCCTAAATAAAACACTAAATGGTGCGATCTTCCAGAGACGATGTGCGTAATACGGTCCAGTCAGTCAATGACATCTTGTGTATATTACATTATCTTGTCTTGATATTATATTAATGTTCAGACACGCCCATAGACTGATATGGCATGTTATGTCAAACACTTTATTTTATATTTAATATTATTACTGTATTCCATTTGTTTATTCGTGTCTATATTTAATAAGAAGAGCACACAAACTGTGTCTGTACCTCATCAAGGTGTTTCCTATTTTAAGGGCTGTTAAGGCTTAGGTAACTCCCCTTTACTCTAGAGATTAGTTTGTGTTTCCCAATAATGCAAGTATTCACCTCTGTGTGTGTGTGTGTGTGTGTGTGTGTGTGTGTGTGTGTGTGAGAGATCTGATAGCGTTGTTTACAATTCCTCCGAGCCCAAAGTCTTTATTGTGTTAGCGAGTTGCGAGTGTATTAGTGGATGTGGTGGTGTTTTCGTTTGCTTCTTAAATCCCATTGAAGTACTTAAGAAGCCACTTTGTTTATTTTACAGCCTGGGTGGGTGACTATGCTGTTTGTTTTATTTGATTAGTTATTATTTGTATTTTTTGAAAAAAACAGAATCTGGTCTTGCAAATAGTGACTCAACTGCATCTCTAGCGTTTGTAAACGTTTCTTTAGATGTGTCAGACTTTAATCTATTAAAAATCTGTGTGTATTAAGAAAACGGTATGACCTTTCAAAGTTTTCTAGTGGACAATAAACCTTAGGCTAGATCTCGCTCTATCGGGGCTCCAAAGGGCACAACATGGCACGAAAGCCCTGGTCCTCTGAGACCGAATACTTATGGTAATCCTTGCAAGACAAGCAAGACAAGAGTGTGTGTGTTTGTGGGTCACCGTGCCTTTTAATCTGCTGTGTTTTTGTTTAACATTCCTTAATTGATCAGGTGTTTTGCTCCCCTATCGGTCTGTGCCCAGTTCTCTTGTTCTTTGTCTTTAATTTATCCTTACTTTGTTATCCAGCCGCTTGAAGCCTGTAGAAGCAAAGCTCGAAGCCATGCACCATTTTTCGCTTTATCTGCAGCATTTTGTCCACAGCTTAAGGTCTGATCACCAGGAAGCCGTCCAGCCACTGAGCTACAGGGTCACAGCATCACCAGAACAGCATCATCATCCAGCCAGTCCTGCTTCTTCTAATCAGAGCTTCTCTTCTGTGTTAAAGCTAAAGCTGTTGACTGAAGCTCTGCAATTATAAATGATAGAACAAATTCAGAACAAACTTAAGATTCATTAAGTTAAGGACCTAATCTGATCAGATAAGTAGAATAATTAGCACATTTAGAAAAGGAAGTAGCTCAATCATTGAACGAAGATGGAGGAAGCAGAGTTTTGTGCCTCTGAACATTACACATGTTAAGAGGAAAATATCATAAACACGTTAAAGAGGGAAGAGAAGGGAAGAGAGGAAATAAAATAAAGGCTCAGATTAACCGGTTGGTCATTGATTTAAATAACCATTAACAACTCCACCAATCAGCTACAGAGGAAAGAGCTGCTGGTTTAATTACTGCTGCACCGTGAAAGCAACATTCAGACAAATTAGGAACAGTAATCTCTCCTAAATTCTTAACCCACTGGTCTTATAAATCTCTCCAAACCTGCTTATTAATCATCATGAGAAACATGAGTTGTGATTATTTACTTTAAACCAAAGCATCTCCTGGAGTTTAAACTCTCAGACATCAGCATTTAATCTGAAAGCAGGGCTCTTATCCTGGTGCGGGTTCGAGCGCGGCTCCTTTCCAACCTGTGCAGCGTAGCATGTGATTTACCTGCTGGTGTTGCAACCTGCAACCTGTAAAGTACAGATGTTAAAGAGGAACAGTGTTCAGTGTGATGGAAGGAGATGTTTCTACAGGGTAAAACCTTTAAAAACCCTGTCACTAACCAATCTGGTCAGTTAACTTCATTAAGTTAAGGACCTAATTAATCAACAGTCACAAACTAGAAGCAATCACCTCTCTTAGATTCTGAAAAGCAGCCTGGTACTAGTACTGAGCTTTTGGCCCACTTTTTAGCCCCCTGTGGTAGGCTATGTGGGATTGATCCCCACTTGGGAAAATACAGCCTAACATTCATTAGTTAATTTAAATGACTTTATCATTGGAACTAAACAAATTCAAAGGTAATGTCCCCCCCCAAAAAAGCACTGAAACCCAGCAGCACCCAGAGGCACTGATTGCCATTGGCAGCGCGTGTGTGGTGACGGTGGTGTGGTTATGGTTGTGGGTTCAAACGCAGTTATTTAGGGTATTTTCTGTCTCTTTTTTTTAGTTCCTTAAATAGTTTTTTTTGTATTAGCTGTATCAGCTATCTGGTTTTAGATGGGTTTCATCTTGTTTGGTGTAAATGAGAAAATCTAAATGCTTATATGCTTATAAGTGGAGCTCAATGCAAGGTGCTGCTAGTGCAGATGGCTAAGCTGTGGTTCCATGCACCTGTTATCTTGGGTTCAAGTCCTGGTGTGATTGTTTTGGCCCAATTCAAATAATATACCCACAAAAAGAAGTTTGAGCAGAAGCCACTGATAGCTCAGTGGAACAAAGTACTGACTCCATGTGCTTGTGATTGTGGGTTTGAATCCCGTGGGATGAGCTGAATCAATAGTCTGACTTTACATAAAAGGAGTGGCTACAGGCGAACTCGGTGTGAAGGGATTGATTAATCACTGAATTAATCACCAATCAGCTACTGAGAAAGGAGCTGCAGGTTTAATTACTGCTGCGCTTCTGAATTCCAAACAGTATTCTCTCTCTTAGAGTCTGAAAAACTGCATGTTTTTAAAATTCAATTCAATAAAAAAAAAAGTGAAGACTTTCAAAAAAAATCAATTGATCTGATGGAAATAAAACCTTCATACATCGACATTTAACCTGAAAACTTTCATCATGAAGCGTTACATTTCTCTTACGTACTCGTTACATACTCTTGGGCTTGAGTAATAGTCTAATCTCGAAACCCATTTAAAACCAGACTTCTGATACAGCTAACACCAAAAAAAAAACCCATTTCAAACAACTGAAGAGAGACAAAAACATCTTAACTGCATTTGAACCCGAACACACCACCGTCACCACAGATGTGCTGCTTAGACCAGTGAGCTATCGGTGCCTCTAGGCTGGAGTTGCTTTTTTTGGGGGGGACATTTCCTTTGAATTTGCTTAGTTTCAATGATGAGGTTGGTAAAATTAACTAACAAAGTTGTTATGCTGTATGTTATTATGCGGTGGAAAGGTAAGGTAAGGCAAAGGTAGAACAAGAAAACCTGAGTGAATGACTAAATGTAAATAAAAAGTCACAATGTTAACAACGGATTAAACACAGCAACACAACAGTGATTTAAGTGTCTTGGAATGATGTTTATTTTGTTCAAACACTAAGCAAACGTAGTTGGTGCTTAAGTAAAGTACTTACAAGTTAATACTTAAAGCGACATTTTTTTGCGCTCTTAAACGTGCAGCGCTGATGATTGAATGCTCCACACTCAATAAGGACAATATCTACCATTGGGCCATTATGTCTAGGATTGCGTTTAAGACTTTACAATGAAATAACCACAGCTCCAAACAAATACTGGTGTTGTTTTGCAGGTACAAAAGCGATCGGAAATGAAGAAGCAAAAGAAACGACGCTGTCAGTTCGACTTTAGCAAGTCCTCCAAGACTCCGTCCAGCCACGCCAGCCTGGACGTCCTGCTCCGCCCCCCGTCCCCCTGCAGGCTCAACTTCTCCATGTCCCGAGACACACTGACCTACGCCCAGTCCCAGAAAATGGTGGAGGTCGAGCTGGAAGGGAGGATCCACCGGATCAACATCGGCGACGCGCTGGCGGTCGTCACTGAGGACGAGATGCTGGCGCAGGACCTGGCTGAGTGCAACAGCAACAAAGAGAACAGTGAGCAGGTGAAGGGCGGCGCTCGACAGGGTCGCGCAGCCTCCGCGCTCAAAGGCAAAAAGAAGGACGGCAAGCACGGCGGCAGGAGCAGACGAGCTGGCGCTCAGCACTGCACCCACGGGCAGCTAAGTTCAGCCCATCACGCTCAAATGGAGAGTCCTTTGCCCAAACCCAGCTTCCGTAAGGTGGAAGACTTCACCCCGTCGGAGGCTCCCCCGCTCTCTGCCGCCTACTACCGATACGTGGAGAAGTCAAGCGAGGAGCTGGAGACGGAGGCCGAGTATGACATGGACGAGGAAGATATGGCCTGGCTCGAGATGGTCAATCAGAAGCGGGTGTCGGACGGGCACGCCTCGGTTCCTCCGGACACGTTCGAGTTGCTGATTGACAGGTTGGAGAGGGAGTCTATTCTGGAGTCCCGGAGCCAAGCCTTGTCTCAGAGCACCATCGACGAGGACGCCTACTGCTGCGTGTGCCTGGACGACGAGTGCCTCAACAGCAACGTCATCCTGTTCTGCGACATCTGTAACCTGGCCGTGCACCAGGAGTGCTACGGCGTGCCCTACATACCTGAAGGCCAGTGGCTATGCCGACGCTGCTTGCAGTCCCCGTCCCGGCCAGTGGACTGCGTCCTCTGTCCCAACAGGGGCGGTGCCTTCAAACAGGCCAGCGACGGGCGCTGGGCTCACGTCGTCTGTGCCATCTGGATCCCCGAAGTGTGCTTTGCCAACACCGTATTTCTGGAGCCGGTAGAAGGTGTGAATAACATTCCCACGGCTCGATGGAAACTCACCTGCTACCTGTGCAAGCAGAGGGGCAGGGGGGCGTCCATTCAGTGCCACAAGGCCAACTGCTATCGGGCGTTTCATGTGACCTGTGCCCAACGGGCCGGGCTGTTCATGAAAATCGACCCGGTGCGGGAGACGGGCACCAACGGCACCACGTACACCGTCAAAAAGACCGCCTTCTGCGGCAACCACTCGCCTCCTGAAACAGAAGGCGGCTACAACGAGGAGGACGGCGGCTTTGTCGGGTGCAGGGGTAGCCGAGGCCAGAGGGCCTACACTCTGGGCCCCACTCTGCAGGATAACCAACGGGGAGGCAAAAAAGGGCCGCAGCAGAAAAAGAAGACGAGGAAGAGCGCAGACGGGGTGTCGCGGAAGACCGGCGTGCCTCTGCTCCTCGTGCCCCAGATCCCGTCCTACAGGTGAGACTGGACCCTGCACATAAAACAAAGGGGGAAAAAATGCCTCTACAGGCATATTTCCATCTCACAATTGTTTCCCCTATTCGTTGTTTTATTATTTTTCACCTTCTGGTTGCAACAATCTGTAACAAATAAATAAATAAATAAAAAGATTCTATAGGCTACAGCGACAATGCGACGAGGGAGAAACCTCAAGAAGAATGAAATCCATATGAATGCATATAAATGCCAATGAAATGTAATTAGAATAACATTTTCTACATGGTGGTGATGCAACCATATTTTGCTCAGTAAACCAAACCTCACTCACGGAACTGTGGAGGCCCAGAGGCTCAGGACCAGAAGATCCAGGGTTCAAACCTCAATGCTACCAAGCTACCACCGTTGGGTCCTTAACCCACAACTGCCCAGACTTTAAGATTACAGCAGTTCTGAGTGGGTCAGGATTAGGGTGTGTACTAAATGTTACTTAAACTTAAATTTGTATTCTTATTTTTTATTAAATCCTACTGTACATTTCAATCCTATTTCTGCATTACAGTAACACTGCATTCATAGCCCTTACTTTTATACCTATTTATGATGCCTTATAGACACTGCACTGATTAGTTAACGTATTAGTAAATAGCTTTAAAGTGGAATGTTGATTGGTGTGTATGCGCGCATGTGTGTGTGTGTGTGTGTGAGATCGAACTATTCCCACATTCACAACTCCCCTTATATCAGAAAAAGTGGGGACAGTGTGAAAAAAGTTTGCGCACTCACGTTTGACTTTTATTGCATCGCAGACAGCGTGAGCCCGATACATTTCTTACTAAACATCCACTCAGTTCAGAGCTGCAACGCATTCCAAAAGAGCGTTGGGACTATATAATGACGTGATTTCAAACAGGTGGTGTCGACAGGTGACTTTGAAATGAGGAGTTGGTGCAAAAGCAGCATCCATCTTTTTGGAAGCAAAGTTGGCTAGAGGATCACCGGCTGGTCAGCAAATGTGCGCACGAACGATCATAACGCTTGAAAACCATGTTCCTTAAAGAAAGACTGGAAAGGATTTGCACGTTTCTCTTGGTCGGTGGCTACGTGCTGCGGGAAGAAATGGAGACGTTACACAGTGCTAAATGTGCTATTGGTGCCCTTTATTTTTTTGGAATCCATTGCAGGCCTGAAATGCATAAACGGACGTTAAGTAACAAATCACACGTTATAATCAGACGAAACACAGAAATGTCTCCGCTTCATGCTGTCTGCAATGAAATGAATGCCAGTTTTTGTTTTTTTTCAGTTCATGGAAACCAGCTGATACGTTTGCACTGCTTTCAACAGGCTTAATAAGATCTGCACAGGCGTGTCTGTCCAGAGAAAGAACCAGTTCATGCAGAGGCTTCATAATTACTGGCTGCTGAAACGACATTCCCGGAACGGAGTGCCGCTCATCCGCCGGCTGCACTCGCACCTGCAGGCTCAGAAGACGGAACAGGTAAATCACATAAACCTTTAAGCTGGCGCTGAACCGTGCAACCAGAAGATCAGGTCAAATAGCGTCCTGTGCCACCGCTGTTCTGTCCGAAGCCTGAACTAATTCAGCTCCCATATGACCGGCTGTGCTTTGGCAACGTTCTGATTGACCCGAGTTCTGACCAGGAAGGCCAAGGGGTTTTCTTTTTTGGTAAATGAGTGGCAAGTGCTCCGAATGATCACGTTACTAGAAAAGCAAACCCATCTCACCATGTCGCTAATGTTCTCGACGTGATTGCTGTTAGAGGGAACCGGACGCCAAGGTGCAGGCAGTAAGGGAGGAGCTGAAGTACTGGCAGAAGCTGCGGCAGGACCTGGAGAAGGCCCGCCTCCTGATCGAGCTCATCCGCAAAAGGGAGAGGCTCAAGCGCGAACAGGTGGGGGACCATGCAAATCAGAGAAACAAACCAGGATGAACTGCTAGTCTCCTCATTTTACTGAAGCATTTTTCTTAAATGTACTTCTCACGACTGTATTAGCCTCTGTTTATTTGACCTGTTCATATAAACTTATTAGATAACACTCAGTTTATTTCTTACCTATATCATAGAAGCTGGCCCTTCCCAGGGAGTTTTTTTTTCTTCTTTCCACCCTCACCCTAGGCTTGCTCAGTTTGGGATCGGCCTTAAATAATGGCGCCTAAATTCTAATGCTGCTTTGAGACCATGCTCCATTGTTTTAGCATGGTCTTTGGTCTGATCTGAATTAATCGTCTCTGCTCTTCTCTTGTCTGTTTTATAAAGCTGAAGCTGCAGCAGGCGTCTTTAGAGCTGCAGCTCACCCCGTCTCTCGTGCTGCTTCGGTCCACGCTGGAGCAGCTGCAGGAGAAGGACACGTCGCGCATCTTTATATCTCCCGTCAACCTGAGCGAGGTGAGTCGTTCTATGGGCCGATTGGATGGGAACTACTCCTTGTGCCATGTCGGACAGAATGCATATAAATGCTAATGAAATATAATAAGAATTATATTTTCTACATACATAATTTTTTGTATATAGTGTAACGTGGTGATGCAACCATATTTGCTCAGTAAACCAAACTTCACTCGCGGAACTGTGGTGGCCCAGAGGCTCAAGACCACACCTCTCGAGGGGGGGAAGGGGGCTGAACTGTGGAAGGTGGACTTTTGAGACTGTGGTCTCGCTTCCCTCCCTAGGTTCCAGATTATTTGGAGTTCGTTTCTCAACCTATGGATTTTTCCACCATGCACAATAAGCTGGAGGCGCACGAGTACCGCTCGGTGGCCGACCTGGAGGCCGACTTCAATCTCATGGTGTCCAACTGCTTGAAGTACAACTCCAGCGATACGGTGTTCCACAAAGCAGCCGTCCAGCTCCAGGAGGTCGGCGGCTCCATCCTGCGGCACGCCCAGCGCCAGGCCGTCGGCACGGGCTTGGACCTCAAAACTGGCATGCACCTACCGGACTCCAGCAAGTCCAACTCCTGCTGGGACGAGGGTGAGTAGGGATGGGTTGCAGAGCGGGCTCTGAAACTAGCCGGGCACTAAGGCCATTTCTTTTGGATTTATCGATACAGTGGATGTTCTCCTGGACCCCGAGAACAGATCCCACATGTCTCCAGAGAGCCAGCTCAAAGAGCTGCTCAACAAGCTGGACGCGGTGACGGCCATGAGCACCAGCGGGGGGCGCACTAAACGCATACGGCTGCTGCGCCGGGAGATCAACAGCATCCGGCACAAGCTGAGCCAGCAGCGGAGGAACTCCCAGCTGCATAACGGCGGGATCAGGAAGGAGAAGGGCAAGGAGGAGAAAACGGAGTACGCCACGACCATTCCAGGTACTGCTCAGCTTAGTTTACTTAGAACGTCTAAGCACATGAACGGGTAATAACTCTCCGCTCTTTCTTTAGAGCCCAGAAAATCCACATCTCACACTTCGGAGCCCACGTGCCCGACCTCGTCTCCTTTACCCGGCGACGCCCCACCAAACGCCCCCATCTTCTGTCTGGACACGGGAGGGACGACGACTCACGGCCAGTGCAACAAGCAGCACGGGAGCAGGTGCAGGGCCAAAAGGGGCAAAAGGAGAGGTCCTGGCCAGACGGCTCAGGAGGGGCGCACGGACGACGAAACGCTTAGCGGACTTTCCTCCCCGGACAGCCCGCCCGATTCACCCAAGCCGGGAGTGGGGCGGCGCACAGCCGTCCTTTTTAAGAAGGCAAAAAACGGGGTCAGGCTGAGCAAAAGCAAGCCCCTATCGCTCCAGAACCGAGCCGGCAGCGACCAAACGAGCGAGAGTTTGCCTGAGAAGAGTTTGCTGTGCACGAACCAAAAGCCGCTCTCGACATGCTCGCATCGCCTCCGCTCCAGAGGCCCCGACATCACGGGCGAGAGCCAGGCGGAAAGAGCGAAGGATAACGGTGCGAGTTGACTCCCCTCAACATAACGTGCAGCGTGCATTTCTCGGCGCAGTTTATTAACGGGGCGTTTTGATTCCAGGTTTGGTAAACGGCCTCAAAAAGCAGAGGGATCACCCACCAGATACGGAGGGCTCCATCAACCAAAACCTCAGGTAAGAGTACTTGATCCAGGTAAATAAGGTGTAAGACTTTTTGTGACCGAATAAAACTAAACAGGAATGTCCCGCATTATAACTAGGGCTGTCCTTAATATAAAGTCAATACAGAAACGTAACACGTAGTCCTTTGCAATATTCACCCCTAGTAAATTCAGCAGCTCTTCTTTCTGACATTCAGTCTTGTTCATTCATCCTGACAAGTAAAAATGAATCTGTACTTTAACCCTCTGATCAGAACCTGTGGGGCGCCCTGTATTTTTCTTAATATATGCTGTCTCTCTGATTAGTGCTACAGCTCCAAAGCGCAGTCGAGGCAAGCCAGCTTTAAGTAAAGTTCCAGAGGAAGACCTCTCCGAACCCCATTCAGGTGGATATAGGAGTATTAAAACATCTCAAACCCTGTTACTGCTCAAGTGCATTGCCTAATCGTCCATCTAATGTCTAGACGAGAGTCCCTTCCAAGAAGAGGACAGCCTAGAGCCTCTCAGCTTGGTGTGGGCTAAATGCAGGGGGTATCCCTCATATCCTGCAATGGTAAGCTTTGATTTTGAACCTTTACTCCTGCAGTCGTGTTTTGAACCAGGCCTGAATACACTTTGTTTTCGTTTCAGACTGTAGACCCTGGCATGCCCAAAGAGGGAATCCTTCACAATGGCATCCCCATCCCAGTTCCCCCTAAAGAGGTGCTGAAACTGGGTGAGCGCAGACAGATCGAGACTGAGGACAAGCTCTTCCTGGTGCTCTTCTTCGACACGAAGAGAACTTGGTAAGGAAGTAATGGGAACGGTGTTTTGAGATTTAATTTGACGCATGAAAACGGCTTTACTAAAGCGCCATGGTTGAGCATGCTGTGTCAAACTGCGTCGTGTTGACTTCCTAACTGAAGTGAACCCGACCGGTACCGTTGTACTCCTTGGATTTCGTCCAGATTCGATCCTGCCCAGTCTGGTCTGTCCACATTCCACCATGTGGAGGACGTGGGACTAAAGTGAAGCGTCCACATGCTTTTGGCACCATTTCAGAGGCACCATATTCACGCGCACCTCTACCCTGACCTGTTAATATTCTGCTCGTTTGTCAGCATTTCAAAAAGCAGACGTTTCTAAGCTGTCGATTTGTTCAACAGGCAGTGGCTCCCGCTGAGCAAGCTCCATCCGATGGGAATGGACGACACCGTGGATAAACTCCGGCTGATGGAAGGCAAGAAACCAAACGTACGAAAGTCCGTGCACAAGGCATACGACCGAGCCATGACTCACCAGAGCCACATACGGGAAAACGCCAACTTCACTCCTCCCTCCTTCCTATAAAGAGTAACAGACAAACTTCAACGTGGCAAAGTAGGGAAATGTGCGACTGAAAAAAAGATTGTTTTGGGCTTATTTATATTGATATTCAATTCTATTTGTCACAAGTTGGGCACCGGGAAACGTCAGTTATGAAGGCTGTCACATGTTCAGCTATTTAAAACAGACAGATGAAAGCTTACTGTTTGTAATGTTTTAAGCCATTACATAAGGAAAGCGTTTACAATGGTGATCACCAAGGCTCGAGCGCATTTTCCTTTTCCCTCTACCTGCTGTTGTTCTGTTCTCTTTAGGCTGCCTGTTTGCGACTGCCCCAGCTGTCTTCGCTGCTCTTGCAGTCGGAGCGTAGTGCGCTGGACTCTGGACTCTCTGGTCCCTGCTTTTGTACATACCGAAGCATGTGTAGGTCGTATGTAGAGTTGTGGTTTTGAAACCGAACCTGTAAATGAAGCACTGCAAAGATTTGTACATTTTGATCTTAATTTAAGATGTGGTTACAAAAGTTTTTATTTAATAGTAACGAGATGAAGTCTAACGGCGATCTACAGAAAGAGTACCATAGGTCTTTAGAAGCTCGAGTGAAATCATTTAGTAGTTATTTGGATTATGTATACACACTGAAAGAGAATGTGTTTCTATGCCTGTGATTGCTAGATTTGATTTCTCTGGAGGGAAATAAACACTGCTGAGGACGTTTGGCTTCCTGTCTTTGTCCTTTTCTACAGTCCGTCCCAGGCAAACATTCTCGCTCCCATATGCATCTAAAACTTTGTACAATTCTTTTATGTCTACAAATGGTTGTTTTAAATTGTTAATTTTCAGAAATAAAGGTTAGGATTATTATTTCGGCTATGAGGACGGCATTAGAGAATTTTTTTTTTTACTCTTGCTTGGCCACCATTGATGGCTTTTATTTTGGTAATTTTCCTCCTTTTTTCTTTTATTTCAAACGTGTGGATCGGCTGTCGGCAGACTCCGAGTACCTCAGAGCCAAAAAAAAAAAAAAAATTGCCCCTGTGACTTTAAGCTTGGGTTCAAAGTTTAGAGGATCTAAGTATTTGTGACATTTTCCACATGATCCATGAATCCAGAAATCACAGTTCCAGCATCACTCTACTGGTTTTCATCAAGAGAAACCAGTCCCACCGTACCCGTCCCACATAGGTGCAGTAACTCCCTCCATCATTTAGTTATTAGGAGACGATGCACCTTCAACTTACTGCTGAAGACTCGTGATCTTAAATCTAGTTTGTTATTTCATTAAAATGTTTATTATTTACTTAATTTGACTATTAATGCAACTCAATCATCCAAGAAGGATATGTTCTTTTTTGAGTCCTCCTACTTTCAGGGAGTTTTTCCTTTCCACTGTCACCCTAGGCTTTTAGGATAATATCATACTGTAAAGCTGCTTTGCCAAAATGCACCATTGTAAAAAAAAAAAATTATATTAATAAATCTGACTTTACGTCTAAGGACCGGACTCCAGGACTGGCGGGGTTACTGTGAACACGCTTTAAACAAGAAATCGGCGGTGTCATCCCACGTTTGGCTCGCTCACAAAATTATCTAAACCCCCTTTATGGAAGTTCAGTCCATGCCTTAAGCCCTGGAATTGCTACCGATTCCAGTGGTCAGTACGTTTGACAGCGGGTTTTACAGGAAGTGTCAGAAGTGGCCAGGAAGTGTTTCGTTTTTCCTGAACCTAAGACAATATGGGGAAGACTGTGTAGAGCACATGAAGATGTTTGATCAAATGGCATGCTGAGAAAATGTGAGAAATTCCAGAGGTTTATTACAGCACCATCTCAATATGTCCATAGCGTTCAGAACAGAGCCTGCGCCTCCCAAACCTTTTGAACACTTTAATGCCTGCCATTCCTCACCGCTGCCTTGGTTCATTTCATTAGAAATCTGTTCCCGATCCTTAATAAAAATGCTCTGGGCTATTAATTAAGTCCATGGGCAGGACCACCGAGATGACGTTTGCTTGGCCTCAGCACAGGTAAAGCCGAGTGACGTACTTATATACTTGATATAAAATATTAATAAATATTAAATAAAAATCATCAGCTGCTTATTCACAGAAAGTGAAAGAGTTAGAGCGACAGTACCAAGGTAGATTTAATGCCTTTAACCCTTACGAATAAGAGCCGTTCTGAACAGCACAGATTTCCTTCTAATGATACGTTAGGCTGGAGAGTCAAGTTAGCAGAAAGCACAAGAAATCCGATTTTGGCAATAATCCAATCATTGGATTTGCATCCACCTTAGTCTGATAACGGTAACGGACTCTGGTGCTGGTACCATTTTATTACATCTAGTAAAGTAAATAGTAAATCACGTGCTCTCTCGTTCCAAATATTGACTTAAAATTCACGAGTGATCCTATTTCTGCTTAAAATTCAGCAAAGGGGTGGGTTTTACACAGGTGCCCTTCAATACAGGCGTGCGCCGTTTAACGTCCGCTTTATGTTTTGTGAAACAGAATGGTTAGAATTACATACTTTACGCATAGTGTTCTATTTTAAACACTAATTAATTAAAACGCATGTTTGCTACCTGGACTGGTGCATTATGGCCACTGACTGGACCGGATCGTTAATCGTCTTTGAATGGGCGTCCTAAACAGAACACTGAACTTACAAAGTTGGAATTTCTGTTCTAATTTGGGGGCCTAAAAAAGAAAAAAGAAAGAAAGAAAAAAAAAAAAAAAAAAACTGTCCGGCATCCGAATTAGTCGAATGAAAAGGCGTTTGGATTTGTGAATGTATCGTGTTACATTACATTCTAAAATATTCTATTATTCTACTGTTATTATAATTTTTTATTTTTTTAAACCCCTCAGTCTCCATGTCGCTGTCCCAGTGATAAGACTTGCTGAAACAACTCAGTGGCTATAACGTTTTATAATTAAACGTGTTAATTATTTCATGTACGTATTGATTATTATTATTATTATTGTATTACTTTATTCTTGCTTTTAATCATTAATTACATGAAAATATGGGCGTAAAATCATTTGGGGGACAGGAATGAACTTGATCCTATTTATATTACTTCTCATGAGGAGTTCTGGAACCAATTAAGTACCAACGAAACTGGTTGTGAATAATATGTATAAGAGACTTATTTTTACTTCCTATAGTAACATGAAAGCAAACGTTAAACTGCGCTCAAAATGGAGCCGTTTGCACGGTCACTTCCTCCATCAAGCCACTTAGGCTTTACGTTAATGAGTGTTTCATATCTGAATACACTTGAATATACATGTGCACCTGTTATTCACTGGGCGCAGGCAGAGGTACAGCTGGGTGAGCTGCCACTTGAGCCGGTACTTTACTAAATGTAGTAAATAAAATAAAGCTCTCGCTTTTCTGCTCCTTCACAGACTCGCAAATCTGATTAAAAACATGGACCGAAACAATGCGACGCCCGGGTTTAAAATCCTTCCGTTTTATAAAACGCTACGTCGACGCAATCAAATTACTGCCAAAATCGGAACGGGTGCTTGTAGCGCGTGTGTGTGTGTGTGTGTGTGTGTGTGTAAACCCTTATTGACCAAGGTGTGAACAACTTTTAAGGACGTTTCGGTGCGGTCATTTGTGTACAACACACAAAACCGTCACAAGAAGCTCCGTTAAACGAAGCCCTAAAAGATTCCCAGCGTCATGAGCGCGTTAATCGGAGCCGTTTCAAGTTCCCGTGACAGTCCGAGTTCAATTCAGGGATTGTCCGTTTCCTCCAGCGCTTCGGCTGAACTGCTCTCCTACCTGACCGGTCGGATCTTGCTCCCCTGAGCTCAGCTCGATCCGTGTGCATCTGAAACAGACGGCTCGGGGTCAGGCGGAGCAGGGAGCAGGCCCAGAGCCAAACTAGGCTTCACTCTTACCTCCTCTGGAGCTTCGGGATGGGTTGGGTGTGGTCGAGTACTTCGGAGGGTAGCGGATGAACAGACGCTCCTCCTCCTTCTTCACCCAGCGCAGCAGCTTAGTGATGGCATTGATGGCACACACCTTCGTTACCAGGGGGCTGAAGCAAGTGTACAGCTCGAATTTGCTCGTGACCTGCAGTCGAGAGAGGAAAGCACCGTTCACTCTCATGAGATTACAGGCCATCTACACACCGTAACAACTGCAAACGATTTAAATGTCACTTTCTTAAACGGTTTTACTCATTACTGTGTGACAGTTGCTTCTGTTGCAGAAAGACCAATCCTGACCAAATTACAGAAAACGGACGAGCGTTCAGTACACGGTCGCTACCGTCTCGGGGCGGTGCTTACTCTTTGCTTGAAAACGTGATCGTTAACTAAAATTCAATTCAAATTCAGTTCGCAGGCGTGGAGTTTTGCCAAGGCTGCGGCGCATCAGAATTCAAGTGAAGGAAATTTTCCCTCGAACGTCACTGGATCAGCTTCGCAAGCAAACGATTGCTTTTCCCTTTGGCTTTAGTGCCGATTTCAAACAGCAGAGAGCGCAATCATACATAATCATCCCATACGAGTTCCGCAAACTCGCCGAGGTCAGGACAAATTAGAGATTAGGGAGTTCTTTACTTTGATTTTCAAAGCACTTGCACATTTACAACTGGACATTTTTTTTTTGGCTTTAGCCTTATCTAAAACATCTTACTTCTTTTGAACTGTAGCAGACCACATATACAGACTATATTGCCAAAAGTATTTGCTCACCTGCCTTGACTCACATATGAGCTTAAGTGGCATCCCATTCCTAATCCATAGCGTTCAATAGGACGTTGCTTCAGCTTCAGCTCCTCTGGGAAGGCTGTCCACATTGGGGACGTTTATGAGAACTTTTGACACATTTATGAGGTCACATACTGATGATGGATGAAAAGGCCTGACACTCTAATTCACCCCAAAGCTGTCCTATCGGGTCAGGACTCTGTGCAGGCCAGTCAAGTTCATCCACACCAGACTCTACCATCCATGTCTTTATGGACCTTTGTGCTTTGTGCACTGGGGCACGGTCATATTGGAAGAGGAAGGGTCCGGCTCCAAACTGTTCTTACAAAGTTAGGAGCATGGAATTGTCCAAAATATTGTATCAGCTAAGACCAATTTTGTGTTACATTAATCAGGAGAGGAAAATTCAAGCTAATGAATGAATAGTTTCTATTAACAACATCAGCTGGAAGGAAAACTTTTACGTTTAGCATCTAGGCCACCAAAGCAGGTCGAGGCCCTTTTTGAGTCTTGGTCCTCCCACTGTCTTTTTCCTTTCCACTGTCTCCCTAGACTTGCTCAGTGTGGGATTGGCCCTAGAAGATAATCTCATATTGTAAAGCGCCTTTGTAAAAGCACTATGGAAATAAATCTGATTTGACTCAAGTCGTAGGTACGTTTCAGTTGTGGCTGTACAAACGTCCCTAATAAGTAACATGACCCGTCCCTGAGGACCATACCCAGGCCAGCAGGGTCTCTCGCTCGGCCACGTGGTAGATGAGTTTGAGAGGTCGCGAGGCATTGTGCATGCGGCCGTGCAGGTCTCTGTACAGGTCCAGCAGTCGCATCTTCTCCTCGTCACTGCCGTAAGGAGCCTCCATCTCCGGGCTAAGAGACACAAGAGGAACGAAGAGCAGGACCGTTATTTTTATATTTTTTCTACAACGTTAACCAACAGTTTGCAATTTTCATTTCCTACAGAAAAAAAACAAAACATAAGATTTCAACCACCGAAACGTTTCACTGTGAAGGTCAGGTGGCCTGTGATTATGTACTGGACTCGATACAATACAGAAAGGCTCACATTCCACTGCGGCTCAAAGGTCGGCTAAATAATTAATCCTTCCAACCTTCAGGATTAGGAGCGTCTGTACGACAGCGCTCACAAAAATTAGGGGTCGTTTCATTTTGAAATCCTCTCGCACTACACGATCGCTGTAATCTTGTTTTCTTCTCTTCTGGTGTTAGTGCTGGTTTTCCCTTTTCGCTCATTTTTTGTTGCTCATTTTCCACTTTCAAGGCATGTTTCGTTTTTTTTTTTTTTTGACCCGTCGCTTCTCAAGATTTACGTTCCTTTCATAACTTCATATTTTAGACACAGATACTCTGGGGAAAAACCATCCCCTTTTGACACGCCGTGTTGGATTTCCTTCTTCTAAGAAGTCTTATTTGAAAACCCTTTTGTTTGTGTAATATTCTTTTTTTTTTATGAAAAAATGCATTGTTCAGTTATTTATTGTGACATGACCCCTAACAATGAGTTCTTCGTGACTACAAATTAATAAAAGACTGGATTTACCTGGTGAACTGAGTCAGCTGGCGGTGGTTGTCCGGGACATCAAAGGGTTTGTACATAAAGTGCCTGAGGTCTGATACTCCCACCTGGCTGACACTGTAAGGCTGTGCTTTGGCTATGGAGCTCAGGGCATTCTGGGCCTGCATGGCCTCCTCGATCTTCCTCTTGCACTCCGCCACCGCATAAAAGGCCTCCTTGTCAGTGGACAGCAGCAGCAGGCACACGGTGCACTCCGGCGGGTCCAGGTAAGAGATGTAAGCATAGAAATAACAATCCGGATTAAAGCTGGGGAGGCAGATAGGGGTCCAGATTTCACCCGCCTGGAAGGCTGACGAGGCCCCAATGAGGTTGAGCAGCAGGTGGAGGTCGGACGGGTCCAGCTTGGCATCTTCGATCACCATCTTCTCCTGAACGATGGTGAGCAGCTGGTTCTTGGCAATGAGGATGGAGAACACCAAGTTGGGCGTGATGGCCTTCTGGAGGATCTGGCTCATCGAGTCCCTGAACGACGAAGCCACGGGCAAGCAGTGCACGGCGGAGAGCAGTATACTTGGGTCCGAGTCGACCAGGTCGAGCAGGCCGTCGAGTATCTTCTCCGAACCGACCAGCAGGCGGCGCAGGTCGTAGTTCTTCTTGTGCTCGAAGATGCGGGCTATGCTGGCTTGCGTGAGCATGCTCACGATCTGGTTGTAGACGTAAAGCAGCTCGACCCGCAGCTGCTGCTCGGACTGTCGACTGCTAGAGACAGACACCAGGACCAAAGGCCCTTGCTGCATGAACACCACTGTATGCTCATCTACAGATTAAAAAAAATCTAACTTAGAAAGACACCACAGCAGCACCATTAAAAAAATGTCGTAAATATTTCCCTAGTAGTACCTGAGTAGACGGAGCGAATGATGTTGTCTCCACTCTGAATGAAGGACACCAGGGCCATCATGACCCCCATGGTTGAGGACAAGGCTTCCTCGCTACCATAGCGGGAGTAGATCGGCTTCCCGGCCTCGCTCAGCACAAACACGTGCTTGCGGTGCTGTCGCCAGCTCTCAGCCGTCACATCCTCATCCCGGTGAGACGATGCCCCCGGAGGAGTCTCTGCAAGAGGCGAAGACGCCCCCTTGGTGCCCAGGCCCTGTTCCTCCAGCTTCCCCCGTGCCAACATGGTCACAACAAAGTCGCCCGAGTCGTCATTGCCGCCCTCTTTGGACGTTTTGCTGGAAACTGTATCCGAAACGTTATTGTGAATAGACGTATCCAACTCAAGAGTCTCAACCTTCTGGATTTCCGCAAGAAGCGTTTTCAAGCTTGTGTTGTCCTCTGACGTAGTGTCGACCGCCTGCACCTCTGTACTGCCTTCAAGGCTTGGCTGAGCCCTGTGGTCCTCCAGCTCGGCAGAAAAATCCTGCACGACGCCATCAGCGTGGTTTTCAGAGGGGATTACATCGTTCCGTGTTTGAGCAGGACACACGGAGATGGCTGGGTTAGCTGTTTCCATTTCTTACATCTACGCCCTCACTTGTCAACATACCAAGTTCTGGTGGGAATAAAAAAGAAAATATCATTAGGTTTTGCCCAATCACAGCTGCTTTCCTGACGAACAAGGGGACCAGTGAAGACCAGTGCAATCATAATGCCATTCTTCACCAGAACCAGAACTTTTTCAAGTACTTTCACTATTTGTAGTTACATAACAGTGCCAAACATTTGCCACACCTACAATTTCCATCGATTTGAAAGCGATGAATAGCAGCCTTTACGACTTTACGACTCATGGCATCCATCAAATGATCTTGCCAAACCTTCCCCGTTCCTTTACAGCAGTTAGCAGGACGCCCTTATCCGCCCAATCTTACAATTCAAGCAGTTAGAGTTAAGGATCAAGGGTCTTGCTCAAGGACCCAACTGTGGCAGCTTGACAGAGGTGGGATTTGAACCTTCTGGTCCAGAGTCCAGTACCTTAACCGCTAGGCTACCACAGTTCCGACGCAGACGCTTTCAAAGTCTTGAACTTGGTAGGGAAGGTTGTCTCCACGGACTACCATTCTCTGATACCAACTACCCTCAGACGAGTCTGTCAGGATACCTTCTGATTCCTCACTCCAAGCTCCTTACATCGTCAATCGCAATGCCTCGCATCGCCGTGCCTTTTTAAGTTCTGCACACACTGCTGCTGGTGCAGTCTGTCGTTTTAACAACTTTCCACAATAAACACATGATGAACTGCCATGTTTGAATGGTGCATCCTATGAAACGGCCATGTCGAGGGTCGCTGAGCTTTTTAGTACAGCCTATGCTCCTGCAAATGTTTACCCGAGGCCGTGTGTTTGACTTTGGTCATGTGTATCTAGGGTCTGTCCCCTACCTAGGTGAAGGGTCCATAATCTTTTGGACATTAGCCACTTTTTTTTTTAGCGATATTTAGTGGACAACAAACGGTTTAAACTATTTCTACTGAGTAGTGCACGAGCTGTCACAGGTCTACTGATGTGTCTTAGAAAGTAAGTTCATCAATCACACATACCTTCAGTGGCATTCAGATCTCCACCAGCAGCGGCAAAATAAATAAAATAAATAATAACCTGTACTTAACCACCTTTCGCGCAGGTGACAGATTACCAGATTAACCGGATACACCAGCGTTTTCTAATCTCCACTTTCGCAGGCTAACCAATCAGCTAACTGGCGATCCTGCTCCCTGACGTGATGAGCTTTCGTTATTCCTAAATTTCTGCCGCTCTTCTCTCCAGATCAGGCATCTTTAAAATAGAGCACAGCCGCTTTTCTGCATAACCGAGCGGCCAGAAATGCCCTGCGTATTCGGGAGACGTCAGGAATAAAAGAAGTAACTTCCGGATGCGCGAAAGCAAAGTAAAAGCACGATTGGGCTGAAATTGTAACGACTCCCAGTCTTCATGCACTTCTGTTCAGTGACTTCGGAAGTTTTAAGGTCGTTATTTTGGTGCAAATCATCAAAGACATCTTGGATTAAACCTATCAGTGAAATATGTTTTCGATCCAAGGCAGTAAAGTACAGCTACCCCGGGAACTCGCTATCGCTGTTTATCTGTTTATTACAGTTTAATTACTACCTGATATCATATTCCCTTTCCCATTTAATCCACAGAATAAACATATAAGCTAAAAGAACCAGTGTTCTGTCCAGTAACAAAATATCCGCACAACTGTGCTGTGAATGTATATATATATATACATGTGTGTGTGTGTGTGTGTGTGTGTGTGTGTGTGTCAGAAGCCGAGGCAAAATCCATAGATTGTTGGATGAAATGCTGTTATCGTCTGCATTTTGTCTTCCCTCTCTTTATCGTTAGCAGGGTCCAAGGTGGGTCTGGAGACTATCCTTGGACTTGGTCGGGCTGTCACTGGGTTCACCTGCAATCCTGTACCATCCCTGTATTTGAACCCAGGTTCTCAGGGAATATATATGGATTTTTTATCATGAAAAACAGTTTTTTATGAAAAACAGTAGCTGGTTCTTACTTCTGATCTAGAGTAATAAAATAGTTTAAAAGTTGCTGATAAAAAAAGCCATCCTAACTGTTATGTGTAGTCTCCATAAAATGGATAGAATTCTGATAAGACCAGTCGAAAAATACTTTTTCCTCAAGCGCAACGTTATTGTCTTGCTATGCGGTACGACTCTAGGAAAGAATGACCAAATAACATAATATTTTGGAGTTCAGGTGGCACAGAGGGATGAATCTTTGATCAAGCTCCCAAACACCAATCGTGCCCACATGTTGCCCAACCGGGGACTCAAACCCAGCAGACCGAATAGTAATATTTTAAAATGCATGAACTTTTTTGAAAGACTTTTAAAAGTAAAATGTGACAGAGAGACCCATATTCACTAGTGGCCTCAGACGTTTGGGCCCTACTGTGTGAGCTTGGAGTACAAAGCAGTGGCTTGTATGCAAAGCATCCAACGTTTGATGGAAAAACTCAGCATTTTCTACATGTAGTACAGCTGGTATTGACACTGTTTTTACATGGAAAGCTTCAGGAAATTTGGCATGTTGATTTATTACTTTGATATTATTTCCATTGTGATCCAGTGTGGCAGAGGCATTCATTTAACGTCTCTGTATTTTAATGGCAAACAGCCTCACCAAAGAAGCAAACCAGCACACTGAGCAGTACAACCCCTAATTGAACAGCACGTTATGTTTATTTCAGCATTCACCTACGTAGATCTGGTTACACTAAACAAAAGGCTGGTAGGAAAGCGGGAAGTTCACGAGAAAAGGAGACGCGTTTCCCGATTCTAGATTTTTCTGACGCTGCCGTACTTTTGGGTCAACTGCCGTCCGGAGAGGGTTCTCTGTGCGCCGCGTTTTTCTTCATAGTGTCGAGGTATTCTTGTTGAGAAACAGCCAACACAGAGGCCAAGATATCGTCGTCCCCCCAGTCGGTCAGACCTTCATGATGAGAAAGCGGTTAATGACATCACGAGCAAACATGGCAATAATGGAATCGTGTTCTTCTACAGACACAGTCAAACGTGCAATTATTCAACCAAGGTGCTGGGCAAAAGTCTTAGGCTGCCATTATACTTGTTGCTTTTAGCAATGCTAGAATTACCATATAGGCTGCTTAACATTTTAACCCTGCTTTCTTGGCTGCTCTTCTTTCAAAAAGCAGTCATGCTCAAGTCAAATCAAGTCAAATTTATTTATAGAGCGCTTTTTATTATCATTGTCTCACAGCAGCTTTACAAACTTGTATGATCTTAAAATGCCAATCCCAAATTGAGCAAACCAAGGGCGACAGTGGCAGGGAAAAACTCCCTGAAAGTACAAGGAAGAAACCTTGGGAGGACCAAGACTCAAAATGGGACCCGTCCTAGACCCTGGCCTAGATGTTAATTAAGTAAATACTTAAAAGTATATTAAAGTCATAGCAAAATTAAGTAAGTAATAGAATATTAGTGTTGATTTAAATTGTATGTGGTCATTTTACCGTTGCTAAAGAAACAGGATATCTAATCTAACGGTGGTCTAAGACGTTGGCACAGTACTGTATATACGTACATACCCACAGTATATTTTATTAAGTATTATAAATAAACTAAAGATAGTTTCCATGTATATGAGACAATGTGAAAATTAAGCACTGTTTTACAGAAGGGATTTGACTTCACGCGTGCCTTGAGTGTTTTTATTCCCAGTTTGCTTCTGAACGATAAAATGGCAGCAACTCTAAGATTTAATATCACGTTAGAGTGACGGAATTCCTCACCAAAAGCAGTAGGAGACATTTCCTGCATTATGGTTCGATACCCAAGGGTTGGGTAGAGAGAGGTAAGGGATGATGGAGGAGGGCATGTCTGGCTGCTGGGACCTGAAGGCAAAATGAGTTGAGTTTCAGAACAGACAGAACGTAAACTCAAACCAAGCCTTACTAATAAAGCATCTACAGACCAGGAGCACATGGTGACGGAGGTTTGGGAAGCATCAACGTGGCCCCTGCAGGGGAAGGTGGTTTGGCCGGGGCCTCGACGTGTGCAGGACCTGGGTGTTCTGGCGAGGGAGCCGACGTCCTGTGGCGAGGCGAGCGACAGCTCCAGTCCTCCAGGCCGCTAGATGTAGCAGCGGTAGCTGAGCTGCAGGTGGCGCTGGCTTTGCGTGGCTTGAGAACAAACAGAAGAGAGAGCCAGTTGCATTTTCGTACATAAGCGATACATCCATCGGTTCCAGACCCCCAGAAGATCCCCCTGTAGAGGCTATTCTATGCATTAATGGAGATGTGTTCTACAGGAGCTCCCGGATTTACAATGGGACAAAACCATCATCATTTAAATCGATCCTGAAACGATGAGTTTAATATAATCTATACTGTATCATAGCGATCCTTCTTACACATTAACACTTATACACTGGGTAATCTCAGGAAATTTAGTAATGTACCGAAAGCGAACAGTAAAAGTAAACCACTTACTCTGTTAATGAACTGCAGCCTAAAATTGATCAGGAGGGATCCTTTCGTTTGAATGTTATTACTAACCTTTTCGGTAGCCGTTGGGACTTATTTGCACTTGAATACAGTACTGTATGTGTGAAAACTAAAAAACGCAACAAACGGCAGCGATCTGCACTGGGCAAGAGCTACAGCGCGCCAATTACCGGGCCACCCACTAGACCCGAGGCTAATTATTCTTAGTCAAAATGCGCAAAAAATTAGAACCGAATTCGGCGAGTCCGGAGGTGGTCCAGAACCACTGTAGTACATTAGCATACTCTCCCACCTGTCTCACTTGTTTCTCTTGGTCCTTGAGCCACTGCAGGTAGGATTCCCGAGCTACCTGCTCTTCTATGGCCTCATTGGTGGCTTCCCAGTCAGTGGCCCTCTTTTTGTCCTCCAGCATCTGCTGCTCGATCCAGGACTCCTCTGACGTCTTGATGGCGTTCTTCATTAAGGACTGATCAGCGTACTGCCCAAAGGTAGACAAAACGGGAGTTGGAGACTGAACACTGCTGGGTATTTTGATAGTTTAATAAGACAGCATACAGTGCCAATGAGTCTGTGTGTGATTCGAGATCCTCACTCCTGGTTTGAAGGAAGGCAGTCCCAGACCTACTCCTATAGTGGCTTTATTGGGGTTCACCACCGAGTTGTAATGAATGTTCCCATGGTAGCTCACTCGTATAGGCTCGTCGTCGTTCTGATGGATCCCATGGAACGTGTTGATCGGCTCTGAAACGGCAACAACGTAGCATTTCATTCCCACCCGCACGTCACAGCCTACACCCAGAACTTGGGTGAGGAGGGGTTACGTACCGATGCCGTACTGATAAACCTCCACAGGTCGGTTGTACATCTCCGCCATGGCTTGCATCTCGATGTGGTTCCCATGACAACTGCTCTTTCTTTTCCGGTTAATGTAGGTGGCAAAGTCTTCTGTGACGTAGTTGGAGAAATAATCGGCATTTTTCACCTGAAGCCAAGACACGGTACAGAATATCTTTAGCTTTCAGTTTCAGGCAAGAATTTACTCTCATGTATCACTACTGAAAAGAGAAAAGATTTTTTTTTTTAATCTACTGCTATCTATGAACAATCTAAAATGATTATTAATTATAACTTGAAACACACACTCTAAAATCAATGTAAGTATAATCATTAGAGTTTTAAAAAGTCAGCAAACAAATGTGAGCCACCATTATTTTTGACTTCTTGAGCTTCTTAATAGTGCGATTAAAGAGGCCTTCCTTTCAGCTCTCATAGAGGTGGATACAAAAATCACTTGGCAAAACTTATGGAGCACTTTTTTTTTGTTTGTTATGTTTTTTTTTTGTTTTTTTTTAAACAACGATGATTATTTCCCTCATTTCAGTCAGATCTTAAGGAAAATAAGGGGATTTTTTTTTTCTGGAGTTCTGGAGGGGCGCAAAACATATCTCACCAAATAATCCATACACTGCTTCCGTACCACATCGTGCATATCTTGGTCCCCATACACCTGATCAGCTACAAAAAGCATAGCCCAGGAAAGGAATAGGATTTAGTGTGAGAGAAGACACAATAAAACTGGTACACACACATGATTAAGCAAATAAGTAAGTGCGGTTACCAACTGCTCTGAAGAGACAGGCTCCATCCTCTTTCATCTTTTTAATGACGAATCCTTTCTTTTCCGTTAGAGCGTATTCAAACCTTTGCTCTTGCTATGGGAGACAAAGAAATATTTGCTAAACGGTACAAAGATGCTTCACAGCACTCGTACGGCGTTATAGTATTATCCTGCAGTGCATTCGAACAGCGTCCTTTCAAATATCACCTTGACCGACCAGCCTGTCAGTCGTCACTGGTCACACCACGGCAGTGGTGTTTTAGGCATTACAGGCTAGGCGGACAGGCCGCTACACCCTTGAATTTGATGCCAATTTAGAGTGACTGAACGACCTAGCACGCATGTCTTTGGACTGTAGGAGGAAGCCGGAGTACTCGGAGTAAACCCACGTCGACACGAGGAGGACATGCAGACTCCACACAGAAAGGACCCAGGATGCTCCACCCTGGGAATGAACCCAGGACCTTTCTGCTGCGAGGCAGCGGTGCCACCCCCTAAGTAAATAATATTTTATTATATATGACAAGGAATGCTAGTCAATTAGATCATACCTCTATTAAACCCATATATTTCTTGTCCAGAAATGGCAACACACAGTCAATACAGAAAGAAATGTGCACTGTCACACAAAAGACTAAGTATCTACCGCTGTCACCTCACAACTATGGACCAGAAGGTCTAGGGTCCAAAACCACCCACCAATATTGGGTCCATGAACAAGGTCCTTAACCATCAACTGTAAAACTGTATCAACTGTAAGTCTTTCTGAATAAGGGTGTTTGCTAAATGATACTTTTGGATGGACCAGTCACTGCCGTGACTCAAATCCGGGTCACACTCCCTTAAACTTAATTTCACGTAAATGTTTTTCATCATGATCTCAGATTGTTTCAGTACCTGCTCGGCTGTGTCGGGGTCCACAGTTTGGAGTCTGGAGGCGTTCTCGTACTCATCCTCACTGTTGTTACCCTCGGCTCCCTCCTCGTTTTCAATAGCCGGACCACCTCCTCCTCCTCCTCCTCCTCCTCCAGCGGGCATCCCGCCGGGACACACTGTCTGCCGCCGCCGTTTACTAAGTCCCGGTCCTGAACAACAGCCTCCCCCCGATGAGCAGCACGACAGTTCGGATCTGCCTCCCACCACTGCGCTCGCCATGGATTCACATGAGCCGAGTGCCGGTACCGACCCGGCGGGCTGAGGGGAGGCCTGTTGCAGCTGCTGCTGTTGCTGCTGCTGCTGCTCGATCCTCCGATCATCTCTGGACGTGTGGGCGGCGGCCTGGTACGACCAGGGCGGAGGAGAAGCTCTGGGTCTCGAGCCGGTCCGGGCACCGAGCTGATGCGGATGCGGATGCTGATGCTGATGAGCGTGCGCGAGCGTGTCAGGTCCGCTCCTCCTGTTCGGATCGTCCGCGTGATCAGTCCCACCCAC
>JAUZST010039453.1:0-27108 GCA_034779995.1 Parotocinclus haroldoi
CTAAAATGGTAGGAAGAAACCTCGGGAGGAACCAAGACTCAACAGGGGACCCGCCCTCCATGGGCGGCCTGGATGTTAATTAAATAAATACTAAATGTATATAAAATTATAGGAAAATAAGTTTAAAATAAATAACAAATTATTACAATTTAAATTAGTAGTAGAAAAAAATAATAATTCACACTATAAAACAAAATTCATTAGACAATATTATATTATATTACAGATATTTTATGCTTTATTAGTAAAATGACCTTTTATTTCATAATACGTTTGTGTAATTTATGCTTCTGGTTTTTTTTCGGCACTTATCAAGCTTCTTTTAACTGCGCATGTTGAGTCTTTTATGTTCCAGTGTTGTTCATTTGCATTTTCCATTTTATTCCACGTACATGGGTTTGATCTATTGCCTTATAAATTGACGATCACGGGGATGAGCGTTTAGTATTTTGGGTATTTAAATTGTGACTAATTTGGGTCATTTCTGAGTTTTTAAAAAATCATGATATCGATTTCGATTCCTTCTTAATATTTAGTAAAACTTTTGTGCTGTTGTGTGTCGTTTTATTTACGGCTGCTTTCAATACAACAGTGTTTTTAGAACTTTATTTCGCCTGTATTTTTGGACACACAAGCATTTTATTCGATGAAATACTGACATGTTTATATATACATATATATATATATATATATATATATATAAAATATTAACTCTGAATAAATGAAAAAAGCCTAATAAATTATTAATTATTACTTATTATTATAAATATTTTTTCCAAACTCTACCAATAAAATGCATTAAAAAGGTTTTTTTAATGTTTTTTTTTTTTTACCCAAAAAAAAAAAAAAAAATTTAATAAATACAATTTAAAAATAAATAAATAAATAAATAAATATACATACACACATACATACATACATATATAGATAGATATGTGTGTGTGTGTGTGTGTGTATATATATATAAATTTATAAAGCAATTAAATCAACTCATCATATTATTTTAGAGGTTTTCTTGTTTGTATGTGTGGTTGATTTCTTTTTAAACTTTTAATTCTTTTAAATAATTATATATAATTCTTATAATTCTATTCTTATATAATAATTACAATTATTATAATAATGAAATTATTTAAAAAAAAATTTAAAATCCAAACATTTACTCTTTATAGAATCTCTCGCAACGCTTTTATAATTTTAAAAAGACATTTTGTTATTCATTCGTTTATTCCTTTATTATCCTGCACGACGTTTTGGGGTCTAAATAACATCGGTCTGTTTTTCCTCTTTGTTTCAGTTTTAATTTTATGAAGCGATTTGACTCTCGGTTGTTTGTCGCTGCGTGAGGTCACAGTTGGGTGAGATTTAGAAATCACGGCACAGAAAGCCCTTTTCATCTTTTTTTACGATTAGGGTTTATGATTAGTCTTACAGCGTGGAGTTGAATCAGAGCGGCCCCAAGCGGCTTTGATGTGAAAAATAAAGCATTAGTGACTCAGTATTGACTGTGTGCAGCATGTGGTTCTGTGGCTCACCTTAACATCAAAGCTAAAAAACGTTACGTACAGGCTTTAATCCACATGGATTACACTAGCGCTAAAAACCAAGCCCCCGAAACTAGAGAACCAACAAGATCTAAATGGTCCACACCTTGTGCCGTTCCTCTCCTCTCCGCTGTCGTTCTCCCTCATCTCCATCATTTCCTCCTCCTCCTCCTCCCCCCCTCCTCCTCTTTCCTCTTCGTTTCTCCCCGGAGTGGGCGGAGCTTCGTCTTTCGCCCTTTCCAGCTCCTCCTGCTTCTTCTGCTTCTCCTCTTTCTCCCTCTTGGGTCGACGTCCCCTTTTAGCCGGCGGGCTGGGGGACGTTTTGGTGGGCGGGGCCGTCGCGGGCGTGCTTTTCTTGGGGGGCGTGGCTACGGAGACGGGGCTCTTTTTGGACGATGTCCGGAGCGAGGGAGGGGACAGGGAGAGGGAGAAGGACATGGCCGGGGGGCCGGGGGCGGCCGAGTCGCGGGAGAAGAGGGACGGGGCGGCTGAGGAGGATGAGGAGGAGGCGGATGAGGAAGGCTGGGGCGAGGCGAAGGAGTGGGCGGCGTGAGCGTGTGCCGAGGCGGAGGTGTGTGTGCTGCGCGGGGCGTGTGAGAGCTCCATGGCGCTGCGGATCTCCGGCTGCTGGTCGTGGTGCTTCTCGAGGTGACGCGCCAGCGAGCGGAAGTGGCGGCCGCAGTGAGGGCAGTGCTGCTTCCGGCTGGCGCCGCGGCTGATGTTGATGTTGATGTTGTTGTTGATGTTGGTGGTGGGCGGGGCCAGCGGCGGCTGGAAGTGAGAGGACGAGGACGGAGGGAAGGACAGCGGGCTGGGGGCGGGCTTCTTCTTCACCGCGCTGTTTGCCGTTTTCCGCTTCTTGCGCCGACGCATCATGCGCCCCCTCAGCTCCTCCAGCTCCTCTTCCTCTTCGTCGTCCTCGTCCTCGTCGTCCTCCTCCTCCTCCTCCTCCTCCTCTTCTTCGTCTTCCTCCCGGTCGGAGTCGCTGGCCTCGGAGTGGGACAGGGGCGACGAGGAGGGAGAAAGAGACCACGAGGGCGTGAGGTAGTCTGATACGGTGAGAGAGAGGGGAAGAGACGGTGCTGCTTCCTCCTCCTGGAAAAAAGCAAACAAAGCCACATCAGGCGTGGGCGACACGGTAAAACTATGACATCGCGATATTCAACGATACGACACGCGGTATTTATCACGATACACGTGATGTGCGGCGACAAGATCGCAAAAAAATAAATAAATAAATAAACATTTGCTCATCGTGAAACACGGCACCTGGTCCCTGTAGTGACAACAAATCCGAAAACAGATTATAGTTTATGCCAATTTTTATTCATCCTAATAAACAAAATGTACCGCGGTAAGATAAAGCATCCCGTCGCCCATCCCGGGGTAACGACATACGAGCTGAAGTTATCCAGCACGTCACTCACGTTACCTTTTTGATATTGCTGTCTGGACTGAAGGCGCACTCGAAGCCCCGCGGTGAAACGGCTCGATGGAAGGCCTGGTTCAAACCGAACGTAAACACAGAGAGACAGAGAGAGAGAGAGGGGTAAACAGGAGGGCCCTAAACAGCCGAAACGTTTCGTCTAGTGAGGTAAACGAGTCGTTCTGATCACCAGCGTGTTTTCTCCCCATTCGGCCAGGTTGTAGTCCACCGTGATCTCCTCTCCTTTGGCGATGTCCCTGATCGCTATGACAACCAGACGAACCTGATTCCCGCAGTGCACCTCTCTGATCCTGCAGTTGGGCGGAGGGGGGAAGAGCACGGGGCCCCGGACTCCACCGGACCCGTCCTCACCCAGCTCCGGTACACTGCGCACACACACAGACGTCAAGCAAGCAGTCAAAAGAGATTCCTGTAGCGCTTTTTACAGCGGAGCGTCGTCTCAAAGGAAAATCCCCGAAAGTAGAAGGAAGAAACCTGGGGAGGAACCAAGACTCAAAAAGGGGACCCGACCTCCATGGGTGGCCCAGATGTTAATTAAGTAAACACTTAAAAGTACATTGAAGTCATAGTAAAATTAGGTAAGTAATACAACCTTAATCAATATTACTATTTAAGTTGGTAATAAACTAAGTAGCAAAATAGATTTTAAAGGTCCTAGGAGGCGCATCGTCTCTTGGTGACTGAATGGCGGAGCTGCTACAGTGTGCAAGCGGACTGAACTACTAATTCAGGAATTAAATGAAAAAAAAAAAATCCTTATTACCAAAGCTGGGAAGGATCTGCGAGATAGTAGGGACTGCCAGGGGGAGGAAGTCGATCCTCTGACCCGTCTGGGTACTGGCCTTCACCTGAAAATCAGACAGTGGAAATTCAGAGTTTCACCCCTTTCTCATTTAGAATCGTAATCAGGTCTGTGCTGTGGAGAAATCCTAAACACAGGCAGTGATGTCACGAGTCGGTAACACTAGTATCTATACCATGCAGTATACACCATCATGCTGCACTGTTTTAGTGCTCAGTGATGTCAGCAACGAGTAATTTAACGCAAAAAATGGATTTATATAGCGCTTTTTACAATGGTGCACTGTCTCAAACTGCAGTGGTGTGTGTGTGTGTGTGTGTTAGTACCTGGGCTGTAACTGTGTTCAGACAGACTCTCCTCTTCATCCTCTGTTACATACGGACGATCACACACCTTCACCGGCGTTCCCTTCCTCTTACGCCCACACACTCTCCTGCAAAACACAGCATGTTCATTCTAACACCCCTCACTCTCACACTCTAACCACTACACTTCCAATAGCCACTACCTACTCATCTGAAGTTCGTTTGCTTGTAAAATCGGCTGCGTTTCACAAGAAGTAAAAAACAAACCAGCAGTTTACTTATTAGTGTCTCTGATTAAAGATTCCTCGCCTCTGATTAATAAACCTGCAGTTTATTAACAATTAATGCAAGCTATAAATACAATATCTTCCGATTAAAAACACCTGGTCAGTGACAACAGACAGGACAGACACAGGACAGACACAGGACAGTGTGTGTGTGTGTATGATATATATATATATATATAAACGCTATATGTGTGTGAGAACGTGTGCAGAAGGTGTGTGTATAAGCACTTTTTGTGTGTATATGAGCAGAAGTGTGTGTGCATGATGTATGTTGATAAAAGCTGTTAGTGTGCATGTCTATGAGCAGAAGATGAAGCGTGCATGTAGCTCTGTGTGTGTGTGTGTGTGTGTGTGTGTGTGTGTGTGTGTGTGTGTGTGTGTGTGTGTGAGAGAGAGAGAGAGAGAGAGAGAGAGAGCGAGAGAGAGAGAGAGGAGAGAGAAGAGAGAGAGACAGAGACAGCAAGAGGGTGAAAGCCACGAGCCAGAATTAGCAACTCTTGAGAAAAGCCCTCCAGTATAAACAGCACCGCCAAAAGCTTTCAACCCTCTACTAATGGAGAGAGATAGAGAGACAGACAGGACATAGAGTACTGAGAGAAATCAGAGACAAATAAAAGACAGACAGATAAACAGACAAATGCATAAAGAGATGGATGGATGGACAGACTGTCAGACAGGTGGATGGATAAACAGAAACGTGTGCAGAAAAGAAAAGGCGAAATACATCAGTAGACAGAGAGCCAACTTTGTAGACAGAGAGACAGACTGAATGGGTTTCCATGCGTTTAATAACACAACGTAACACAAGTTTTGTTTCCAGCCTTTTAGTGTTATATTCCGATTGCTTATGTCTAAAACAAATGCACTGTGACCACGGCAACGAATGTTATGAATTTTCGCTACAGAAATAGTCGATTTTGCATCTTCTCATTCATACAGTCAGACTAAGAACACCATGTGCATTGCAAATGACCAAAAACAGTTCAGAAGTGTGTGGTTTTCCGAGATTTACGACTCCACTGCAAATCAGTTTCACGAATCAATCCCCGAATATAGTCGCCCATCATGTTCCTTGGTAACGGCGTTCAAAGTTCATAATGTCTTTGTGAAAGCGCTCGCCTTGCTCCTCTGAAGAAGCTCCAATGTTCTCTTTGAACTTATCAAGATGAGCATCAAGTGACACCCTGCAGCCCGTTGCTGTTTTGTTGCAGCCCATTGTTTTATGAGCCCCAACTTGATGTGTAGTGGTGGCGTCAGCACCTTGCGTGGGTCCACCAATGGCTCCCACTTTACGTTGTTCTTCCCCACAGAAAACTCTGTCCTCCCAAAGGCAAATAAAGCAAGGACACTTTGTAAAACCACCTTGGAGGACCATCAGGAATGACACCGTTTTGAAATCTCCGATAACTTCCCAGCCATACTCCTCATACTTCAAGGCACCTAGCAACATCTTAACACTGGTGTATTCCTCTTTCAGGTGCACCGAGTGAGCTACAGGAAGAGAGGGATACTTGTTCCCGTTGTGAAGCAGCACGGCTTTGAGGCTCTTCCTTGAACTGTCTATGAAGAGGCGCCACTCCTTCGGGTTACAGGCGATACCTATAGCCTCGAATAGACCGGCCACATTGTTGCAGAAGCACAGTCCATCTTGATGACTGAAGAAGCTGGAAAAAACTTGGTGATGCTTCCTCTGATCTGTGACTTGGATGCTTTCATCTAATAAGTTCCATTTCTTGAGTCTTGATGTCAGAAGCTTAGCGTTGGACTTGGTAAGACCAAGGTCTCTGAACAGATCGTTGAGGTCTTTTTGGTTAGGGTAGTATGGCTTCCGCTCATCAGTGGAGAAATCGGGATCTTCAACGTCTTCCTCAGTGTCTGACCTGCTGCTCTCTCCTGAAGGTGGTTGAGTTCTGTCTGGAAGACATGACTAGTGATGTGTATGATACTAACACAGTTTGAAATCTGTTATATATCAAACAATACAATATATCCATATATATTGTATTGTTTGATATATTTAACTACAACATTGAAATTTCTTGCAGTGATCACATGTGAAATGAGGAGCTGATGTTTTGTCTTGGTCACCAACAGGCATGCCGAAGTATTCTTTTGTAGGCCTCACACATCTTAGCAGATGCTTTCACAGAGTACTTTTTCGCTCTTGTCTTTATAAATTGGCACATACGTAGCAAAATGCGTCTGCTGGATGTATGCAACCTCTTGATGGCATATAAATTGACTGAGTTGCTGTGTAAAAATGGTCAATCTTTATTCCCTGCAGTATCAAAGTACAAGAGTGTACTGAAGATTCAGCGGAGCAAGACCATTCAGTCTTACCACAAAGTGAGCTAGTTTCTGATCACCATTTCTTAGTTTTTGAGCTAAATGTATCAGATAATATTCACTTACTCCCTCATTATCGCACTAAGCACAATATTACTTTAGATACTCCAGCTGCATTTATTAACAACCTTCCAGACCTAACTCTTAATACACCAACTGAACCCAATCATCTTGAGGTTGCAACTAACCAATTAGATTGTGTATTTTGCTCAACCCTGGATATAGTTGCTCCTGCTAGAGTCAAATATATTCGGGGGAAAAAGTTAGCGCCTTGGTACAATGACCATACCCGTACTTTAAAGAAAAAAGCTCGTAGTTTAGAACGCAAGTGGCGATGTAGTAAAGTGGAGTTATTTAAGATGCCATGGAGGGATAGCATGGCAGAGTATAAACAGGCCCTTACCAAAGCTAATTCTGTGTATTTATCTTCAATCATAGAGAAAAATAAGAATAATCCTAGATTTCTATTTAATACAGTTTCCAGATTAAATAAAAACATCACAGAAACCGACTCTGAAGTTCAGCATGATTTTAACAGTAATGACTTCATGACTTTCTTTAACAATAAGTCAGCAACATGTTTATTGGATCCAATCCCTACATATTTACTCAAAGAATTATTACCTAGTATTATAGAACCATTACTTGCTATCATAAACTCAACCCTTATGTGCCAAGATCCTTTAAATGAGCCGTAATTAAACCCCTGATTAAAAAAGCCAACCTTGACCCTTGTGTTCTGTCTAATTATAGACAGATCTCAAATCTACAATTCCTCTCCAAAACATCTGTTTATCTGAAAAATCTGTTTATCAGCAGCTCTGTAGTTACCTCCAAAATAACATTTCAGTCAGGATTTAAACCTCAGCATAGTACTGAAACAGCATTAATTAAGGTACTTAATAATCTATTAATATCGTCAGATAATGGGCGTGTTTCTTTTCTTGTTCTAAATTAGATTTGGTCATGATATATTACTGAATAGGCTAGAAAACACTATAGGTATTAAGGGACTGGCACTTTTCTGGTTTAAATCCTATCTGGCCGACCGGTACCAGTTTGTTTTTGTAAACGCTCTAAGCTCTCAAAAGTAAGGTACGGTGTCCCTCAGGGTTCTGTGCTTGGCCCACTATTATTCTCCCTGTACATGCTACCTTTTGGCTCAGTTACTTGTAAGCATGGTATTAGTTTCACTGCTATGCAGATGATACACAGCTGTACATATCAGCTGATCCAAAAGATGGCCTTACAATCAGTAAAATAGAGAACTGTGGATGTTGTTTAATTTCCTTTTACTTAACTCAGATAAAACTGAGGTTTTATTAGTCAGTCCCAAGACAGCGAAAGACTGGGAAACTGGAGTAGAAACTGGAAAAAAGGCTGCATCTATTCTAAACCTGGATGGTTGTTCAGTAATGCCCAGCCCAACTGTAAAAAACTTAGGTGTTACGTTTGATTCAGATCTCTCCCTTGACGTTCACATTAACAACATCACACGAATTGCTTTTTTTCAGTTACGTAACATTGCTAAACTTAGAAATATTCTTTCCTTTCAAGATGCTGAGAAACTAGTTCATGCATTTATAACCTCGAGACTGGATTACTGTAACACTTTACTCGCTGGATGTTCTAGTAAATCTCTAAATAAACTAGAACTAGTGCAGAATGCAGCAGCTCGAGTGCTAACTAGAACTAGAAAATGTGATCATATCAGTCCTGTTCTGTCGTCTCTACACCGGTAAGCAGTTATATTCCGCATTGATTATAAAATACTTCTTGTAACATATAAAGCTCTACATGGTCTCGCCCAACATTATCTGAGTGAACTCTTGAACAACTCTGTTGTCGTTGTGTAATTTTTTTTTTTTAATTTTGGAAAAAAATAATTGTGTGAATAATTGCTGTAAAGCGACCTTGGGCTTGAGAAAGGCGCTATATAAATTAAACTTATTATTATTATTATTATTATTATTATTATTATTATTAGCTTTGGAAGAGAGGGAAGTTAAATCCTCCATGAACTGCCATCTATGACCAGGGTCTAAAAGATCTTAACTGTCACCATTCTAGCACGCACTGTTTATTCAATTATACATGGGGAATCCATGTTCTTCTTTATGCAGGTCCTGCTGCCTGGTGATGTTAGGATGGGGATTGTGTGTGTGTGTGTGTGTGTGTTGGGGGAGGGGTGGGGGCTTACGCACTTCATTAAGAAAGTTACAAAAATGTTATTCTTCATTAACTTCTTAAGACTTGTTGTTTACGATTGATAATAATTCTTAAGAATAAGTGACATTCTCGAAACCATTGTGTTTTCAAAAACAATTCAGTGTTTTCTTAACCTTACGATAAGTTCACATACTTGTCTTAGGCTCTAAGAGTTGACATGGTAAGCATCTACCAAACTGCTTACCAAACTTTAGCCAGTTTATTTATTCGAAATAGGGCATGCATACTTTTAATGAATACGTTTAGAAGCCTTTTGACTGAATGTCATCCTTAAAATACAAAGTTGTCTACGTAAGGAAGATATTCTGAAAGATTGTTATTTGAATCTGTGTTTTAGACGGAAGTTTTGTGGACTTTGGACAGAAAGGAAAATCCATGAAGGCCTTTGCAAAGAAAGGGCAGATCTGACAGGAAAACCTTAACTATTTCCTTAAGTTAATCTTCGTTGCTTTCTTATAAACTTGTAATATTTCCGTCTAATATTTGTGAGCTTTTTTGAGAACTGCAAAATCATCCTCACTAACTTCTTAGCGTCCTAAGAACCTCTGTAGGTTGTTTCTTTAAAAAGCTTTTGTAAATCCGGCCTTTGAATTGGGAGATAATTTGCTCACATGCAGTGAGGACCAAACTGACTGATCCCACTAGTCATAACGCTTGTTTGGATCGTTATGCATCAAGGACCAATGACTCAAAGCATATATCAAACTTTTGCAACAACTACACTGCTCACACATTTTAGGGGGGTATTTCATTATTTTCCCCTTATATTTGTGAGCAGTATATGTGAAGGCCAAAGACGATCAAGGAGCGCTGACAGTCATAAACTTTCCACATTGAGCTTTCGCATGCCACACTAGTCACAAAAAGGGGTTCCTCACTTACCTGTCTGAAAGTAGGCTGAGGCACTGTCGGTGTTTTCACAGCTGTTGCCGATGGCACTGACCTTCACCACAAAGTTACCACCACAGCCTAGGTTAGGTACATGACACGTAGTGCTCGTGGAGTTGCAGGACACTGTCCTGCCTTTCTGATCAACCGCTGTCACATGGTAAGAGTTGGCACCGAACACGGGACTCCAATACACTATGGCATCTTCACTTTTACAGCTGTAATTCACCGAAACAGATGTCACAGGACTCAAAGCTGAGACACACAGAGAGAAAAGGTATCACAGTGGAGGTTGAACACAGCATTAGATTCCTATTGGCATATGGAAGTTTCTTCCAAACAAAGGTTGTTAGTACAAATATAAATGACCGCTTACTGTTCGTGGAATAGTGGATCTGATTAGATTCTCCTGGTTCCAGGAACATGTTTACAGAGGAGACTTCGATCCGGTACATGGAGCATGGCTGCATGTTCTGCTCATCAAAGAAGGTGGTAGAGACAGTGGTGCTAACCAGCTGAGCACCTTTGAAGTCCTTGATCGTTACTTTGTACAAGAGGACCCTTTCCACAGGTTGCCACCTGATACGCACTGCCTGGCCCAACGTACTCTCCGCCGTGATCCCTGTTGGTGGCTGGACCACTGAGAAAGCATTAAAAAATGTTTACCCATCCACAGCAGTGTTATAGTCAGAGTTACCTTGCCTGTAAATGCTGGCTGACAAAATTTGTAAAACTTCAGAGGTAGCAAAATGTACAAGAAGTACAGTAGTTATTTAATTAAGTACTACCAATCAGATAATAAAGGTAAGTAAACACTAAAAATATGGATAAAAATATGTTTCTCAAGTATAAGTACAAAACAACATGCTGCTAAATGTAAAGAATGTAAAGTATTTTCTTTCTATTGATTTTTTTTCTATCCCTGTTTTTGTAGCTAGATTTATTTTACTGGGGTTAAGACGTACACATCCGTTACACTAAAAGGACATGGAGGTTTGTACTGCAACTATACTGCTCACAAAAATTAGGGGATACCCCAAAATGGAATATCCCTTAATGAAATATCCCCTAATTTTTGTGAGCAGTATACGTGGATCGTCTGCAAAAATCATTCAAATGACATTCTAATCTTTAGCTAAGCACAACAAAAACAGAATAAAAACAAGAGACACCAAAATATACAAAGTACTTTTTAAAAATATAATTGCTCACAATTAGACCTGGCAACATTCAGCAATGCAGTAAATCATGATATTTAACCCAAACAATAGAATGAAATGGTGTTCCTTTGAAATATTTAAAAAGTGTAGTTCTTCTTTTAAACACCGTCCTATTGTGCTCACCAAGGGTTCTGCCATTTGGCTTGGGAAAAATCGGAAAAAAATAATAAATAGATATATATTTAATTTAAAAAAAAGAAAAAGAAAATTTGACAGTAGAACCATGGCCAAATTAACAAAAACTGTAAACTTTGTGGTCAAACTGTGAAAGTTCACATTAAAACTATTAAGCAATTTACACTTTTACTATGAAATCTCAGAGTGCATTTTTCCTGGAACAATGCTGGTAAGTAGATTCATAAAAGCTAAAGTAACAAGCCAGAAAATGTAGGTGGTTAAAAATACAGATTTTATTTTGAAACGTAAAGTGATTAAGTAAAAGATCAAACTTTTAAGTTACATAAATAATCAAGTAAAGTACAAATACCTAAAAATACTTAAGCAACCTCGTTAGTTACCAGCTCTACTGAAAATAAATAACTTTCATGGCATTTCTATACACACACTCATATTGTCTATAATCTAATCGACAAACCCTGCAGTCCAATAGCCATAAATAATGACTGTATGCAATTAAAATGAAACAAATTAACCCAAAGGGCAGCATGTACCTAATAATCAAAGATGGTTATAAGTTATAAGTTATAAGTTATACGATTTTTGGGGGCACCTACATGTGGTGACAGTACGCACTCTGCTCCTTGCACCAAGACCAGCGGAGTTGGAAGTGACAACAAAGCAGTCATATGATGTAACTGGTCGCAGGTTTTGGATGACAGCGGTGGTATTGGTGAAAGATAGATTATATCGCTCTCCAGTCAGCGTGGAGTTTACCACCACAAGGTACTGATCCACGCCGGCCACCTTGTCCCACACCAACGAAATGGCCGTGCTCGAAAGTGCCCTCCAAGAAACGATCTGAGCTGCTTCTGGGACTGGAGAAAAAAACAACAGACTTTTGTCTACTTCTGTGATCATTTATCACTTATATCACTATTATGTCAAAGGAAAACATTAATAAAACTGCCTTTGTGTTTATTTATTGAGATTCATTTAATGAACTAAACAAACAATTGGGCTAAATGCTGTTTGTATAAAGCATAACCTTCCAGATCAACAGTAGGAGACTCTACTTGTATCTAGTCTTTCATTATGGAGGTATTGTATGTTTCCTATCCTTACTCGTCCTCGCTGTTCTTGTATCTGCACAGTCGATCCTGTAAAAGCGGAAGACTTTGAGCACCACAGTATATAGCGTGGCCGGTTTTAGGCCAAACACCTCTCTCTGAGTGGTTAAGCTGGACACTGTTACAACCACAGGGGCAATGGTGCTCACGTTCACCACGCGCAGGTCCAGGAGGTAATTGGTGGCCCCAGCGTAGCTGCTCCACTGGACAAGCAGCGACGTGGCCGATGGGGATGTGATGGATGTGACAATGTTGCATTCTTCAAACAAACGCAAGAGAAAGATGTGAAAAATGCCCTGAAGTTGAAGACCAGAGCGATGATAGGACTGGACATAACAGGATGTAAAAGGAGTCACTTCTTATGCATGAGTTCTGAAACATGTTTGGTATACAGTATAAAAGAGAAAGTCAGATCAATATTAAGCTAAAGATCTGACGTCTACGCAAACAACCTGGATCCACTGAATCTATATGGATAATGAGTAATGACACCAGACCTACCTTGTGATTGAGTGTTTTTTATCTAAGACAGAAATAAAAACGTGAACCATTAGCACTCGTACGTATGCAATCCCCCATTCCTTTAACCCCAAAACCACAGTGTTTACAGATACCTGAGCAAGAGATATCCCAAGGAAAACTCCCAAACAAAGAACCTCTCGCAATGATCCCATCTTTCACACTGACCGCAAAAAATTCAAATAGCTCTATACAAGCCTGTTCAACACAAAAGGTGATATTAGTTCTGCCGAGGCTGTGTTACACCTTGGCCCACAGTGGCCAATCAGTACAAACTAAACAAGGCCACTCCTCAGACCGCTGCCTCAGGGAATGCACGTATCATGGGAAGATAAAAATGAGACATGTACGGTTCAAGGTAGGGAGGGGAAGTCTGGAGTGACTTAGGGAAGATGCTCAATGTACCAGTGATGCCCCACATTTTATAATGCAGGTATCAGTTTTTGCCCTGTAAGACTCATTTGCTGAATATGTCATATGTCATTGATTCAACCTAATATTTCTGGGAAGTTATCGCTGTCACACCTTGAGGAGCGTTATAGAATACGTGATTAGGGATCGTATAGAGGTTTTGTAAGCATTTCCTCATAACTGGCAGGCTTGGTGTAAATTTTCCAGCTGGCGACTGAATTTAGTCTCACATATAATGTTCGCATATAAAGTTCTAATCTTCTATTATTATTTCTGGGACATCATGAGGATGATTATATATTGTTTTTTTTATTTCTGCATGAATGTCAACTAAAACATGATCCAGCTTTCACACTGTTCCTAAAAGTAGATGAAGAGACCCAACTAAAAAACATTTCTTTAGTGAGGTAAATGATCATTTATTCCATACCTGCAAAATTCAGCAGATTTTAAATTTTTAAAGATTTCAAATTTACGAAGTCATTATTAAGGGTGGCCTCACAGCAAGAAGCTCCCATGTTCAATCCCAGGATGAAACGGCCTGGGTCCTTTCTGTTTGGAGTCTACGTGTCTATGTGGACCCCTGTGTCTACGTGGGTCTACTCCCGGTACTCCGATTTCAGAACACAGTCCAGTGTTTACGTTAATTAGTATCTCTAAAGTGGCCCTTAGTGTGTGACTGTGTGCCCTTGCGTCCAGAGTTGCTGGGTGGGAACCGGCTGGACCATGACGCCATGTGGATTAGGCGCAAGGTAATGGATGGATGGATTTTTAAGGGTTCGCAAACTTTCTAGCAGCACTACTTACTACAGTACTTTTTATTGGTGCCAAAATAATTGTTATCATTTACCACCACACCGATTTCACATTTATGGTCAAAAATAATTTAAATTCCATACGTTTTCTATTGATTCTATGTAACCCATATATATGGACCAAACAAAAACAAAGCATTATGACCATCTGGTTCATCTGTCTGGTTGTAGATAACAACCCAACCCACCCCCACCCCCCAGGTGAAAGCCGTTAGGTTAAACACCCAGGTTATAGTAAAATTCTTTGTTTGGTTGGCAGGTTGGAATAAACCTAATATGGGTGGACTCTGTGTTAGTGTATTACTTACAGTACTTAATTACTTGGGATCATGTAAGTCCTGTATTGTTGGGGAAATAAAAGAAACATACATGGAAGCTGTAAATTGATTACTTTTACCTGTCTTTTACTAGTGAAAGAAATTAAAGAAAGGATTCCTCAGTACAACAGTCACATTTCTCTAGGTTGACATGGCCTTTTAATGCACTTATATCACTTCCTTAAGCTCAGATAGGTTTCCTTTCCTCTCTGAGGGCCACATGAATTTAAACCAGTAATGTGGTTAATCCAGAGACAATGTTCTTTTATTGCTCATGGCTAAAAGGCGGTAATTCTCTAGATCATGACTAGAAAAAGTAAGGACGTCAATAGGAAAGTGGATATGGATACTCAATCTACCACATACACAATGAGGGTCAACAACTATATTGTATTTGTTCTACAGTGGGTTGGACTACTGGCAAATTTCCAGTCTGAGTTTCAATTGTACCATTTTACTGGAAGTCTGATCTGAATTATACAAGATATGGCCAGAAGTTTGTAGACACCAGTTCTAGTTAGCCATCTCTGTTATTTCAGCTACTGGAATGCCGACGGTGAACCAGCACGTTGCCTGTCATCGAAGCCATGTTTCAAACTCTAATGGCACTTTTTTCAGATAAGCCACAACTGTTGTAGTGCTGGAAACTGCTTGTGCATAGGACCCAGAATTTGGTGGTATGGCCCTGATGTTGTGTGTTGTTGTTTTTTAGGGCATTCGTTTCTAAATTAAGCAATATACAATTTGATCAAGTTAAAAAATCATTGTATCAATTGCAATGCCCTTATCTGTATCAAATTCTGCCCATAAGGCATTTTCCTTCCCTGGTATCATGTGTGTTACAAGGTCTCAGGGGCGAATGGGGAGCAGGTGTGTAAAATGTGGTGTTATTGCTCTCAATTTCTCTCATACTGGTCACTGGAACTTCAACATGGCATCTCATGGCAAATGACTCCCTGAGAATGTAAAAAAATAATTGTTGGTCTAGATAAAGATCCAAGACCCTGAAAGTGAGGTGCAGTACGGTGGCAGCTGACAAATCTGGGGCTATTGGTGGTGCAAGGAGCCCGCCACTGGATGTTATGCAGCACATGATTATTAACCAAAGTGCAACTCTGTAACCGAAAGGGGTTACATCCACAGAGGCGGCATATGAACAAACGTTTCTCAGTAGCTAGAGCATTCGGTCCCATTGCTGAACCACCCTGTTTTGTATCCTTCCTCTGGAGAGATGGGGGTGAGGTCCGCCACTTAGGGTGTGCCATTCAGCTGTAAAATCCAGGCTGTAAGTCTTCTAAGGGCTCAAAAGTCCAACTCTTTTGATATACTGGCACGGTTAAGTGTACCATGGCACCATGTAAGTCCAATTGTAGGTCAGCTGGAAACCTCAAAGGTTACGCTTTGTCTGTTTTTGTATTTACTGTGTGTCTCCAACAAGTAATTGTCTTTATTACCACCTCTATTAAAGATCACCACCACCCAGTGCCTGGAGATGTAAACTGATACACGAACATAGAAAGGTTTGCATTTATTTAGAACAATAACACTTTAGAAAACTGTACAAAACAGATTTTCACAGTAGGTTAAGCTTCATATTTGATACTCATTGGGTGGTGAGCGACTTTAGACTGCAGGTTCTATACCCAAATATAGACATGAAATTATCAGTAAGTAATGGAAATAGGAAGCGTTTCAATTGAGTCTCTATGTAAAATGTACCCACCCACACTCCATATACTGAAGCTTGTGCAGCTGGGTGTGGCTCAAAATGACATAACCAAATTTTTTTTTTCAGATTTTTCCAGTTGTACGTTAAGTCTTTCTTTCTAAAACATACAATTTCATCATAGACATCCCGAGACACGCAGGCTTCAATGAGAGTCTATTATACATTGCAATGCTAATTACTCCACTATTCTCCACTGTTCAACAGCATGATACGGCAGAGAGATATTTGATATATTTTTATTTTAAAAAGTGAAGTCCACCATGATAAACGAATAGTATACTTTAGTAGGAAACTCTTTCTATTTTAATTGAAGGGGAAGCCTGTCTTCCTGTCTCAAAGCATTAGTCTCTGGTGTCTACAATGAAGACATTTCTGCCTTCACTGTGAAACGAAATTTAAGTTTGAACAAATATTGTAATGACATTGAATGACACACATTTTTTCACTTTTAGCACTTTCAAGTATTATTGAAGTTGACTAAATGTAAGTCAATATTAGTAACTTGAATGTAATCAGCTTGACACCAGAGTGGCCCTACTAAAGCCAAATGTCAAATGTAACTACAAAAAAGTGTGAACTCACAACAACAACAACAGGCATGAAAAACATGACAGCACAAGTGGATATATGCATGAATTTATTGTCTAAAATGTATTTTTGAAACTGTTCTACCACATCTTATGGACTCACAAAACAAAGGAGGTTTGTTTGAAATTGATTTAAAATGATATGCATTTCATGCAAAACTTCCCTATGACGGATGAAATTAGGATATGAATTTGATGATCATCCCTGAGAGTCGCTTTGGGATACCTGAATGTTCAGCTGGTGTCTCATTATATTATTATCATTATTCTGATACAAACTGTGAATACACTTGCTTAATGGCTTTAAATAACTTTACATACACAGTGAGTGTCCAAACAGCTAGGTAGATCTAATTGCTTGAGAATTGTGTTTTATTCTGTTGTCGGATTGTAACAAGGAAAAATGCTTCTGGCTTCTGTGGTTTCACATGAGCTGTGTGGGAGGAAAAAAACAACATATTCAGTACTTATTCTGCAATTACAGTACTGCAAAGAATTAATAATGATTTATCGATTATTACGATAGCATCCAAATAACCTATTTATTATATACTACTCACTAAAATTAGGGGATAATATGAAATGAATTATCCCCCAATAAAAGATCCCATATTTTTTGTGAGCAGTGTATATGTATTTTTGTAATATCCTGAACTCTCCTTTTTACGTTTCGGTGGAAATGCAGATCTGATCAGACCAGTATATAAGCACACATTGACTCAGATATCACACGATACCAGATTATTTAGAGTTTAAAGACGTTGTAGAATTTCCGACAGGGCTCTGTAACTTGGGAATACGTATCCAAATTGCCATCCAAATTGTGAGAGAAGACAACAGGTATATTATAGGCTATAGTATAAAAATACCCGTACAACTGATGCCACGGCTAGGTTACATAATGCAACGTATGCAAAGAGCATACAAGAATACGAGAGCATACGAGAAGCTTAGCTGTACAGACTGGTTCACGGTATTGAACCACCCCTCACATTGAACTGTAAACTGTGTAAATTTGTAAGGGCCTGCCCTCACTGTTCCCATGGTGTCAGGCACCAGGACCTTGCAAATACCCATACAGTGAAACATCCAGCTTTGAGCATTATCAGGATCGCAATCGGTACTTACATTCCTATATTTACATTTACATTTATGTCATTTAGCAAACGCCCTTATCCAAAGCGACTAATAATTAATAAAGGCCTTGTTCCACAGTCCAGTACCTTAACTACTAAGCCACCACAGTCCCACATATATGTTACATGGAGGCCAGGTCTGGCCAGACTTGCCTCTCTAACAGATCTATTGATAAAAAAAAACCTTGGCATTGTTTGCCTTTTGTGTCTGTGTCTATTTGTGTGCCAGCTCATGTACATACCCGATGCTAATCAGCACTTCTCTTACCCCGATAGAGCACTGGAATTGAACAAATAAGGTGAAGAAAACCAGGTCAGTGATTTCAAGAAATTATTATAAGAAATGAACCAAATCTTCCTTTCTGTGGTAAATACTGTATGTTCATTTTTATATTACGTTCTCCATGACATATATTGAAATAATGTACTGTACTGTAAAGATGTTTTGAGACTTACCCATTCCCACATCAGTGCCTGAGCAATAGACTGAAAGCAACAAGACAACTGTTAACCATAGCATATTACTAAATGAGTCAATTAAAAAGAAAAATACACAAGGTGCAACCAAACACTCTCACTCACTAGTCCCCGGATTGGTCATTGGGGCACTACTTTCCGGCACAACTTGGGTAGGAATATCCTGGAGGAGCCCATCCCACTCCAGGCCATACACACACTTTCATACTGGGCCAATCAGAGTGACCAATTAACCTAATGCATATCCTCGGATCGAGGGAGGAAAATGGAAGGCCTAGAGTAAACCTATCCAATGTATGATCTTGATCATGGAGTTGAATTTAATATTTCAGATTTTTTAACAAAACAACCTGAATCTTTAGCAAGGGAATAATGGTTTGAGAATGTAGTTTGCATAATGCTACTATAATAGACCATGATGACGCGACAGTAATGCTTCTCATACCTGAATACATCCGACTGGGACAGAATTGGACCACAGTCCCATCCAGGTTGATGGGCGCCACCACGACTGAGTAAACGTTGCCGCAAGTGACCTCGGCGACGTCACACATGCTCTGCCCCACAGCGGGACTGCAGGTGTGGGTCCTGCCTCCTCCCGTCACAGTCGCTGTAAAGTTGCTGAGAGAGCCGGTGGACTTCCACCAAACACGCAGGGTGTTATTGAAGCGCCTGTACAGACGGATTCCTGAAGGACAGCACTCACCTGGACAGAGGGCACTGAGGATTAGAATATGGCCCTTATCTACATAAATAACTCATTATGTTTATGTATGTGTAAGTGAATATCTGGACACTGTGAAGCGGTAATGACAGCTGTTGGTGTTTGTCCCTTGTCTCCCTTGCCTTGCCTGTTTCTGACCCATTACACCCACCATAATCGAGTTCTGGACTGTCTTGTTACCTCCTGGTATATACAGAGCAAATTATCATAATATGAGGAATTCTGTCTCGTGTGTGTTTTTGCAGTGACTTTCCTTTGGCGAGGTCTACAATAGATTCAATAGGTACAAGGATGAAAACAAGGAGTGGGGTAAACTAGAACAAAAACTGTGAATGGAAGCAAAAAGACGACTTTACAAGAAAACTGGCTGGCAAAAAGGTACCAAGTGTTCAAGGGTACTAAACAGAAAAAGACTATAAACTAACAGGACTACTAAACCAAGAATGCTACAAGTGAACAGGGTTATTAAATTAGTGAGGCTACAAGCTAACAGGGCTAATAAAGCTATGAGTTTAACAGGTTACTAAAATGACAAGGCTACAAGTGAACAGGACTAAGTAAGTAATGTGGCTACAAACATGGCTTCTAAATGAACAAAGCTACATGCTAATGGGGCTACAGTGCTAACATGGCTATAAGCTAAGAGGACTACAGTACTAACAATGCTACAAGGGTAAAAAAGCTACATGGGTAAAAGGGAAAAAAGCTAACAGGGACAAAATATTTACAAAGCTACAAGTGAACGGGGCTACTAAAATACAAGGCTTCAACCCTGCTTAAAAAAACAAACATTGACCAGCATCAGATCCATGTTGCTTTTAGCTGGTGTGCTGCTGGTTTCGCTGGTCGACCAGCATAACCTTGCTGGCAAAGCTGGTTGCAAAGTATGATATTGCTGGTTTTGTTGTTCAACCAGCATGTGCTAGTCACCAGCATACTCAGAAAAGACCAGTATGCACTGGTCACAACCATACAAGAACCAGCAAAGACCAATATGTGCTGGTCACCACTATCCAAAAGCCAGCAAAGACCAGCGAATACTAGTCACCAGCACCCCCAGTAAAGACCAGGATGTGCTGGTCACCAGCATGCCCAGTAAAGACCAGCATCTCCAGCAAAAACATGTTCAGAACAGAACAAACGCTGGTCACCACCAAGTCCAGCATCATGCTGGTCTGTTTTTTTTCCCATAGGGAAGCTGACAGGACTACTAAATTAACAAGGCTATGAGTGAACAGGTATATTAAATAACAAGGCTACAAGCTAATAGGGCTACGGTGCTAACATGACTGCTAAATTTTCAAGGCTACATGTGAAAAGGATGGGAAAAGGCTGAAAAGTAACAGAACTACTAAGATCACAAGCTAACAGAACTACTAAATTGACAATGCTAGAAGTTAAGATGGTTACAGAGTTAACAAGGCTATAGTCTAAACGTACAAGGCTACAAGTGAAAAGTGCTACTACACGTGCAAGGCTATAGAGCTAACAAGAGCACACACCCGCAGGGCTAACTAAAAATCAAGCAGAAAAAGACCACAGAAGTAGCACCTAAATCAGCCACAGACTGTGGAGCTACAATGGTGAAACAAACACAATGAGTTCACTATGACATACTGGGAGAAAGTGGTGTATGTAAACTGGGAGTTAATGATATCAAACACAGGGCTGTGGTTGATGAAACGGGATAGAAGCAGAAAGAGCAGAGACTACTAAAGGAGACAGGGGACAGACAAAGCTAAGCATAATACAAACCCATGAAAAGAAAATTACTAATATGTCATTCTAACTCACTGGTGGAGAAGCCACTGTAGGAACATTGTGACTTCTGTCCTGTTGAGCTGGAGACCTCCAGCGAGACACTGTAGTTGGTTCCACAAGTGATACAGCCCATCAGGCAACCAGTCTGAGTAGTGTGACACTTTGCTTTTCCTCTTGGTGAAGTCAGGGATGCCACAAAGGACTGGGATCCCTGAGCAGCTGTCCAGGTGACGTTACTCATTGCCTCGGTCACCTGGGTCACTGCCAGAGTGACCGGACAACATGGAGCTGGAGAAAAATAGCAGGATCAGAGAGCTGGAATCAATCTGTGCACTCATAATGTATAACTCATGTTATACATAGCATCGGCTCATTATAGTACCAATAGTAACAGGCACCGGGTGAACATTCGCACGTGCACAGTCATTCATTCACACTGGGTACTTTAGAGGTGCCAGTTGATAGAAACACCCTTTGAGATATACAGGACTGACAAAAAGTCTTAGGCCACTCTTAGATGTTTAAATTATTTCCTAGTCTCTGGATTACAAATAAACAAATAAAATACATTTGTTTGCAGTTTAAAAATAATTAGAAAAATCAGCTTCTCTAGGCTACAGTGGCAAGTATTGACCTCCCCTTACACTTTAGGAAGTGCAGAATCTGGCAGATTCATCTGAATGCTAAGCTAACCCTTCTACAGTCAGAAGAGGAATGATCAGAAAGGGTAACAGCCAAAAAAATCACAAAGGGGACCAGGTGAAAACTGTTGAGACTGACCTTGTTTAACCTCTAGTTACATCCTATGTAGTTTTAACTACATACACAGGATCTTATTATAACCCACCGAATGTCGGATGGAGGAAAGAGCTGGAAACCCTACCTGTCTCAATCGACACACTATTGCTGGGCATGCTCAGTCCAGATGCGGTAGAGGCGATGACGCTGACCGCATAAATGGAACCACAGGACAATCCATTCACCAGACAAGATGTCGAGTTCGATTGACAGCTAAGAACAGAGCTAGTTGACCCGATCACATTGACCGTGTAATTAGCAGCAGTGTTTGTGGAAGTCCAGGAGACGAACATGGTGGAGAGGTCACTCAGACTTACAGACACTCCCACAGGTATACAGGGAGCTGTTAGAAATAGTAATGTGAAACATGGACTGAATTAAGTGATTTGCAATGATAGAAAACTGTTCTGTGTGAGTATGCTGTTACCTGTTTCGTGGGTCTTGGGGCTGCAGGAGCGATTACAGCCGCGTGCCTCGTTGCAGGGTAACACCAGCACACTGTATCTGGTGTTGCAGGTGAGGTCAGAGAGCACACACAACGTCGAAGTGTCGTTACACAACACAGAGTGATTAGGTGAGTCCACAGCCTGTGTTTCGTACATGTCTGCCCCACGCACTGGTGCCCACGTTACCATGAGTGACTCCCAGGAGATCCTGGATACAGCCATGTTCTCTGGGCAGCACGGCACTGTGGAGAGTGGAACATCCAATGAGGTGTGAAGCATGGGTTTGGTTGAACTTTTAGTCTGTGGCAGCTACTTATTATAATGCAGTGTCAATGGGGTCTGCACCTATAAAAATGTGGCACAAGCTGGAAGGTTAGTTGTTGGTCAAACACTAAGGAGCAAGAAGGAGAAAGTTTGGGCACCACAGCTTTAAAGTAACAAATGGAACTTCATCAACAGATGTGTGCATGAGTTTTACTTACAGGTAGTGTGGTTTAGGATGGTTCCAGGAGGACTGGATCCGGCCTGGTTGTTGGCGAACACACTCATTATGTAGGAATACCCACAATTACAGTTGAAGTTGCAGAAAGTGCCTGTGGAGTTACACATCTGCTCAATCCCATCGTCTCTCTTGATGAAGGCTGTGTAGTAGTCCACAAAGGACACAGAGTTCCAGGACACCGAACAGTTGCCATTTCCAGTGTCATCTACACGAACAGGCTCTGGAGGACACGGGACTGAAAGAGAAAATGAGTAAAGATTTGTTTTTATTACACACCTCATATTTGAAAATGCACAAGCATTTTAAGCATTTAACGACCGAATTGCGCTCTGGCAAACTGGTCATTGGTCAAAATGGCCGCCGACCGCACTATACCATAGCCACAGTCTTTTATGCTACTGTAATGTAAATGTGATGTTATTTTTACAAATTAACTGCTTACATAAACGCCTCAGAGATTCAGTATAGAGTGGAGCACTATCATCTACGCGGCATCCGAAGCCTAAACTGTTAGCTACACAACAAAAACACAACACCGTGGTTCTTAAGCTACAAACACACATTAACAATGAAAAACATACTCCGCTGGCTGCACACAACCAAGAGGGAATGAGTCCACTTGAAGAAACACTAATATCCAGAGCTTGTAATGCAGTCTTTTAAACTTTTAATGATTGGCATCAAATGACCGGTGTTTGGCACTTCTAGGTATATGTAGGAGAAGCCGGTACGGCATTTGCAGCGTTAAGAAGAGTACGCATTTTTCCATTTAACATCTTTTGTAGCGTAGTTCCTACTTATTTACTTGCAAAGTAAAGTGCAAAGTAAATCAATGTTCATAAAAATAAAATAATAATAATTAATTTATAGCAGTAAAAATACCCATGCTAAAACCTATTTAATTTGACCAGCTCTTCAGGGCTGGAACGTCTGAACTCAAAATTCATATTAATATTACCTAGTAGAATGTGCAATAAATGTTAAGACTTAGGTTGTGTTGATAGTGACGGTTGGCCGTTAAACGGCTTATCTAGCAGAACCACTCACATGAAATATAAAGCTGTGGGTCTGAGGGTTGGCTGGACCCGGCCTGGTTGAGAGCGGTGATAGAGATGTTGTCAACCTGTCCACAGCTCAGTGGACTCAGATTGCAGGTAGTCGACCCAGATGAGCAGTTCAGTCCAGACGAACTTACTACTACATACTGTTCAGCTCCCTGAGCGGGGAGCCAGGACACAGACAGACTGGCCACGTCGTTCAGTGTTGCTGACGATAGTACAATGGACTGAGGGGTGGGGGGACCTGTAAACACACATGCACACACCAAGGGTATGACTACAAGCAAATCTAAGTTAGGTCTGTTTTGAGCTTTTTACTGTGATTCTATGACAGTACGTTATAGTATACAGCCACGCTTACGGGTGATCTGGCAGACCGTGTAGTCGTCACCGGGAACGTTTTCAGGACTCCAGGCATAGGCTTTGATGCAGTAGTTGGTGCCAGCCCCCAAGCTGTCGAAGGTAACTGCGGTGTTGGTGGTGTTAAGGCGGTTCTGCTGGTATGACCCGTCGCGGATGATGCTGACGCTGTAGAGCGTGGCATACATCACAGGAGGCCAAGTTACCACGATGGTGCTTTGACTGGGGGAAGTGCTGTTTAACACAGGAGCAGCAAGCACTGCAATAAAAACAAAGCATGAGATTTTTAAATGTCCAAGCTCCCACTGCTGGTCACTGTTGAGAAAACTCCTTAACTTACTGGTTAAGCAGCTGTACGTTACGATTATCCTGCCTTCCACAGCAGATAACGTGAGGCCATTGAGATTTTTTAGAGGAATCAAAACACCTACCAGTTTAATGCTGAGAATGGGACTTGCCCAACATGCTTTAGTAGAGGTAGCAAATACACTGCTCACAAACATTAGGGGATATTTCAAAATGAGATATCCCATAATGGAATATCCTCTCATTTTTGTAACCAGTGTAATATGCTACCTTATTGTAAGCCGTAGTGGTACACTAATTGCAATGACCTATTTTGGCGTCTGAGATCATCGTATCTTTTGGCTTGCTGCCCAAAAATAGCCATCAATCATTAACACAATATAAAGAACCTGAAACTATAAACAAATCAAATTTCCTCTACCTGATCCTTGTATTTTGGGGTTCATTTTCATTCATAGTGCACCTGCAGTTTGGATATTGTAACAAAAGTCAGGGCAATCCCCCGCCTGGTTGAACCTGTTGCCCACATACTCAGACCCTGGAGGTCAAATATGAGTCACATCCTGATCCTTTTCATCTCAGATCAGGTGACCGCAGATACATAAAGGCTAGAGAATAGCTGACAGTGTGTGCTCATGAATGGACCATTTCTTCTGGATTTATGAGTGTGGACAGAGGAGGAAGGATACCTGTCTTTGCCTGGACCGGGTAAGACGGCTGGCTCTTGCCGCCGCTGTTGACTGACATAACGCTGAGTGTGTAGTCAGTGTAGGGGTTCAGACCAGACACCGTTCCTGGAGATCCTTGCACGGATGTTTCAGTAAAGACGGAGCCGTCGCTGTTCTCAGTGCGCAAGACGTACGAGGAGGAGCCCACGACTTGAGTGAACTCCACAGTAATGCTCTGGCTCTGTTTGGAGGAAGCTGCCGTGATGGTGGGGATGTCGGGAGCTGGAAAAAGAGATTTATTTTTATAAATTCAACATTTTTGTTTTAGATTAAAGGAATCTCAATCTCATCTCCGTTCACCATATTGGTATCGCAAAAGCAAATACCACAAACCTGTCTTATTAACTAGCGTATAATCCTACTTACGTTGCACTGCATCGAGCAAGTTTTGATGCCGACAATAAATTATGATTTTAAACGTCTGCAAACATGGGAATTATTCTGGATTCCGAGTTTCGTAAATCGGATTTATCAATACTTAAAAGCCTAAGATTTGTTCACTGGAAGTTTGCAGATTTCCATGGATCAGTTTGTGGCACAGAGGTGTGCGGCCAGGCCATTCTAACTCTTCAGGGACAGGGTAATAAACAGTTATCAAACATTATATACATTTTAATTTTATGAATGAAAAAACAAACAAAAACATCATCCAATTCACAGGGGTATTCCGTGTTTTCTTGGTTGCTATAGTACACACCTGAATGAGGGTCGTCCTAAAACTGCTCACCTACCTCTCTGATATTAAAAGGAAGCACCTGGTAATGTGTGTCTATTAACAAACATGGAATAATTCAGCAATGCCAGCCAAGTGTACCCACAAAGCAACAGATCATTTTCTGCTAAAGTAGCAGAGGTGGGGGGTGTTGCAGAAGGGGTGCCCACTCTATGCCACTGCACGCCACTGATTTAAGGACAGTTAAGAAGGGGTGAACATGAAACTTCATCCAGCCAAACTGTTGCTCTGTAGACTTTTCCAAGTTTAGAATGGTTTATAATAGATGATCTAAACCGATGATATTATTAAATATAATTAATTTTGTTAGTAATATAATTTCCACTTTGATAATAATGTGAAGACACAGCTTGAATAGTTTGATTCGGGTTTTTTTTCTTATGTACAGTGACACTCTGCTTAACACTGTGTGCCCATATTAATAATTGGTTATGCACTGCATACCAGTAGATGCGTTCACACTGGTCTGAGCCAGTACGACCATGGCATTGTCCAGAGCTTCCACCTGGAATGTGTAGGCAGTATTGGGGGTCAGAGTGTTGAGGGAGCCCATTATGGTGTTTTGACCGAAGCTGCTGAAGATGGCCGGACTGGGAGAATTACAAGGTGACGCCGTGAGTCTGTAAGAGGTGGAACCAGTGTACCTGCTCCAGCGAAGAAAAGCACTTTTGGAGGTTACCGTGTAGACTCTGACTGTCAGATCACTCCCTAAAGGCACAAGTTAAAATATTTAGCATGATAAACAGTAATACAGTACAATAAGAAATACAATAACACACTGACGCACTGACACACATTTATATAGAGTATGTTTTATGTATACAGGTAAATAAAGTGCTCACAAAAATTATGCAATAAGAAAAAATCCCTTAATTTTTCACGAGCAGTATATATGTATGTGTTGTGTATGTATATATATATATATATATAGTATTAACACAAATACATTGAGGGAGTGTATGCTATATATACATATAGTATAAGATAGTTCCTATACTATAAAATATATACTATACAATACATATTGATAAATAAAATAGAATTGATAATTTTTTCTTACACACACACACACACACACACACACACACACACACACATATATATATATATAAATTTTGATAAATATTTTTTAAATTATTTATAAATATCTATTGTATAGTATAAATATTTTACAGTATATGAACTATCTTATACTATATGTATATAAATACAGTGTATGCTATGTATATAGTAAATCAGTGATTAGTGAATATAAACAGTTTAAATATACACACACGCACGCGCACACACACACACACACACACACACACACACACACACACACAGAAACACACACACACACACAGACACACACACACACACACAGAAACACCCACACACACAGAC
>JAUZST010039463.1:0-2500 GCA_034779995.1 Parotocinclus haroldoi
TCTCTCTCTCTCTCTCTCTCTCTCTCTATCTCTCTCTCTCTCTCTCTCTCTCTCTCTCTCTCTCTCTCTCTCTCTCTATCTATCTATCTATCTATCTATGTCTCTCACTCTATCTCTATCTTTCTCTCTCTCTCTCTCTCTATCTCACTCTCTCTCTCTCTCTCTCTGTTTACAGCTAGTTTGTCTGTTGAAGACACAACAAACAAAGGTAAGCCATTAAACAAAAGCTCTCTCAAAAATCTCTTCAACCAGAAATGTCAGAACTACTTATAGCCATAGCATAATCTGACTGGAACCCTTTTTAAAAAAATGATTTGAACTTTTTTTTAACTAGAAGATGATAAGTTTGTGACCAAAAATCATTTAGTATACGCTTAGTATACGCTCAACTCTTTACCCAGATTAAACCCCCCGCTTGGCATTTCCAAATATTTAACGTTTGCAAGGTTCCTCTGATCCACTAAATACGATTTTTAAAGATTTTAGGCAGACTGTTGACAGCATTTAGAGACTGAACCAATACTTGTGTATTATCATGTCTACAGGCAGCATGAATCAACGGTTTCTACCAGAGGTTCTGGAGAGAAGCCTCCTGTCACTCTTTTTCATTCCTCTCCTCGCCATTGTGTTTCTGCTCATTTGGAAGGTGGGAACATTCTGCACTCAACATTAGCTCTTATATGTAGTATTTACTGTTGTGTTTTATGATTGGCTAGACAGGGGCTCTTAAGTACTTAATCTAAGTTAATCTAATTGTTCCTTGAGGAGGATGGGTACGAGATTTGACCCTTGTTTCTCTCAGGGTGTACTAACACTAGGTGATCTTTACCACTCCCAGACACTTCTGACCCCAAAAGCATGGTTCGTTTGATTAATGAGATTGCTCCATGTCTAGCTTTTAATCAGCAAGAGGTGCGTTTGGAGGTTGGAGCATTGCGAGTGCGTTTCCATGCACCTGATAAACCGATAACTGCTAACTAATGGGAAAACCCCACACGGGGGTCATGGGCCAGCCGGTGTCCATTTAGCAACTCTGGGCTCGAGGGCAGGAACAACCCTAGAAGGGGGGCCAATCCGTGGTACACACACGCACAGTCACGCACACAGTCACACACTAAGGGCCACTTTAGAGACACCAATTAAGTTAACACGCATTTCTTTGGGCTGTGGGAGGAAACCGGAGTACCAGGAGTAAACCCATGCAGACACAGGAAGGACATGCAGACTCCATACAGAAAGGACCCAGGCCACTCCACCCTGGGATTGAACCCGGGACCTTCCTGCTGTGAGGCCACTGAACTCGGGTTATGGAATTTGTATACCGAGAAAAACTCCAGCGCTCTTAATTAGATTTCTTAATCTGATTTATAGATTGGATAATTCTGTTTACACTTGAATAATCAGATAACTACAAAAATATAATTTTGAGATTATTAAGCGCATTAAGTGTGCGTGTATGTGTGTGTACTGCTCATTTGCAGTACAGACTTGATGTTTTTTAAGCACTTTAAGTAATCAGTTGAACTCAAAGTTAAACAAGACTTATGTTTTGTCCTACAGTTGAAATCCAGAAGAAACACTCCATCAGAGAGGAGCAGTACAGAAGGTCCACCGCTGTTTGTTGGAGCAGCACCGCCATTAGACGATGACATATCTGAAAAGTAATGACGCCAAAGCACTCAGTTAACTATATGCATGGTTTAGCATAAAACTGAAGGAATGTCCAGTTTTATGTGCAAAGGGCCTGTGCGGCTACAGTTCTCATTTCATCCAAGCAGGAACTCATCAGTCATTTGAAGACTAAAACCACCTGACTAAACAAACTGTATCGAAGCGGTGAGAATGTTTGCTGATAACACTGGATACGAATTAATCTTTAAATCTCTCAGGATCTGTCCAAACATATGCTTATAAACTCTTTTTTTTTAATATTGTTGTATTGTAGTTACAAAACTGTACTTGATAAGAATGACCCTGCTCTTAAAAAATTAATAGGTGTAAGGGAAAGATGACTTGTGACGTTTGTGATGTAAAATAAAAAATATAACAAAAGTTTTTAAATCTGCCTGCCTTTGAGGGAAAAATATCAGCAAAATATTGTGGTTTCAGGGATTTTGAGATTGGCCGTTGTGTCTGTTACGTGTGCATATTCCTTACTTTTCTACCTAGCAAAATATTCTTCTCATAAAAATAAAGGGAGCATATGTATATATATATATATATATGGAGCAGTATATTTCTTGCTCTGATGCAGTGTGCATGAGCATAAATGTAAAAAAGGGACATTTTCTCTCCTAACTCGAAAGAACCAACAGTAAAATGAAAATGTAGCGATAGGAAGGAAATGGACGGAGAAGGTTAAAAGAAAATGGCTATCTTAGCAACAGCTACTACACTAAAAGATGACTTCCAAAGTGTGTCTGTGTGTGTGTGTGTGTGTGTGGAAAGGGGGGGGGTTCAGGCAAAATATTGCTGTCACCCAAGATACTTGATGCATGCC
>JAUZST010039463.1:7500-27108 GCA_034779995.1 Parotocinclus haroldoi
CTGAAAATCCCTGAATGCGAATGGATCACTTTTTGCATGAACAAAGAGTAAATATTCATGCGAACTGAACTAAGATTACATTGTTCTGCCAGCGCATTGTGCAACCCACCCCCACAACCCATATAGACCTTTTTTCTTCATGTCCTGTCGTCACATTTTATTAACCCCAAGCATTTGCACAACCGGTGGAATTACCACTAACCTACCATATGTATCAAAGTTCTCATGTGCAGCAGTTTCACAGTTTTCACCATAATTTCCCAAAATTACCTTTGCCTTGCTGTACTCCCCAGGTTGGGGTGGCATTATAACAATAGCCTAGTAACAATAATAGGCCTACCTACCAGGATTATAATAATAGTCCATCTATCTAATCTATCTGTCTATGCAGGGTGGCATATTTAGGGGGTTAAGTGGGTATAGGGGATAAGAGATAGTTCATAATGTATTAGGAAATAATGATTTCATTACTTCATTAAAAGTTCAGTATTCATTTCATTGCCATGGTCATCTGCATGGCATTTAAGAAGCCCCACTGATTTAATGCCTCATAAAAGTGTTGTTTTTGCAATGAAAACTGTTTTTTGGAAAGCACAGTGCATCAACTTGCCAGGGACAATATTTCCATCTTCTTTTCCAGAACATTCAGGCATCATTTCAGATTGATTTTGACACTATAAACATGAACACAGCAGTCGTACACACAGCTATCCAGAGTCAGTCAGGCTGTGTAGTCGGTTCATGAGAGAAAAAACTGACTGACAGTGATGACGGATTCTTCATAGCAAACTGACCTCTTCTTATATAAACGATGTACTTTGGATGGCACAGCCTTTTATTCAGGCAGAAGCCATTTGAAGCGTGGCATAGTCATAGTCAATATTATTATAATTATATAGAAATAATGTGTATTTGACTTAATGTATTATATTATAAGTATATTATATTTGACCATTCTCCGTGCTTGACAAAACCACACAGTGTATTTGGACATATGTAATGTGTTTTATTACTATTAAAAATGCCATATAATATAATTGCTAATACATTGTATTGTATTATGTGTGCACTAGTTCTAACACAACCCCAACCCCTAGCATCCTAGCATGACAGACCATGCTATGACAAAGTTTATGTAACAATATTTTCCTTCGTGTTATTCTGTGGGAAAACTGGGAAACTGGAGACACTGGATATTGAGCAGTCTTATCTTGCCAAAGATACTTATTATTATTTTTCTTGGAATTACGGATAAAGCATCTAAGTATTTCACAGTTATTTTGCTGAATTCTATTGAGCATAAAGCAAACATGTTTCACAGTTAGTGTCTGTTTTAGCTGACATAATTAATTTACATTTGACTAAAATGTGTACAGGATGTCTGTAAAGCATGCAGTGTTTCACTGCAGGATTACACTAACCCTAACCCAGACCAATACCATCTTAATAAAACAATTTATGTAATTACTGTTTCTTAATCTTTATTTTCTGTGCAAACCTGTAAACTGGCAACAAGCTATGAAGTACTATAATCCTGCCAGAGATTCTTCTGCTCTCATTTTTGGTTGAATCATAGGCAATGGACTGAGTAGACAATGGAGGCTTGAGTATTCAACACGTCAAAAGGTGCAAATTCACTTTTTACAGAAACATTATACAAACCATTCTACAAAATTAGTTACGTTAGACCTTAGATATTTCAATGCTTCATTTTATTATTTATGTAAATCCTAGCTATTGAGATACAGTGGGGCCAAAAAGCATTTGTCAGCCACTGACTGTGCAAGTTCTCCTACTTAGAAAGATGAGCTAGGTCTGTAATGTTCATCATAGGTACCCTTCAGCTATGAGAGACGAAATGAGAAAAACAATCCAGGAAATCACATTGTACTATTTTGAAAGAATTTATTTGTAATAATGGTGGAAAATACGTATTTGGTCAATAACAAAAGTTCAACTCAGTACTTCACCAGGTTTGCACACACTGTAGCTGGTATTTTGGTAAATTCCTTTATGCAGATCTCCTCTAGAGTAGTGATGTTTTGGTGCTGTTGCTGGGCAAAACGGACTGGCTATGCCAATCCAGGACCATGAAATGCTTTTTACGGAGCCACTCCTTCGTTACCTGAGAGGTGTGTTTGGGATCACTGCCATGCTGAAAGACCCAGCCATATTCTATCTTCAGTGCTCTCACTGATGGAAGGAGGAATCTCATGATACATGGCCCCGTTCATTCTTCCCTTAACACTGTTCAGTCGTTTTGCTCACTGTTCTTATGATAATTTTGACCCCATGGGATGAAATCTTGCATAGGGCTCCAGATCGAGGGGAATTATCAATGGTCTTCCATTTTTTACACTTGCTCCCACAGATCATTTATTCACGCCAACCTGCTTGCCTATTGTAGATTCACTCTTCCCAGCCTGGTTAAGGTCTACAATTTTCTTCCTAGTGTCCTGGTGACAGCTCTTTGGTTTTGGTCATGAAGTCTGAGTTTGGAGTCTGACCGTTTGAGGCTATGGACGGGTGTCTTTTATACAGATAACGAGGTGAAACAGGTGTCATTAATACAGGTAACATTGGAGAACAGAAGAGCTTCTTAACGAAGTTACAGGTCTGTGAGAGTCAGAAATTTGTGGGTGGCCAAATACTTATTTTCCACTATAATTTACAAATAAATTCTTTAAAAATCCTACTATCATAGTTAAAATGTACCTATGATGAAAATTACAGACCTCCTACAGACCATCTTTCTAAGTAGGAGAACTTGCATAATCAGTGGCTGACTAAATACTTTTTGGCCCCACTGTAAGCTAAATACTGTATAATTGACAATACTTGAACCTATTGTTTTTGAAATACTTTAAATTTTTTTACTTTTACTTTTTTTTTATATCATTTTGCTTTCTTTCAAAGTTAAAACATTTATTTAACCAGAGTTTTCTAAGCCCCCGCTTTCATGTCTCTGCCAAAACAAGTGTCTTAGACCAAAAGCATAGTTACATTTTTCCCCACAGGGTAGTATTCTACAGAAGGAAGTGATATTGCTTATTGCTTTAAGACTACATGGGAAGCCCAGCTAAGCCCAGCTTGAAAGACAGTTAAATCTAGATGCCTGTTCGGTAACGCCCAGTCCAACTGTTACATTTGATTCAGATCTTTTTCTTGACGTGCACATTAGCAACGTCACACGAATTGCTTTCTTTCAGTTACGTAAAATTGTTAAACTTACAGGTATCCTTTCATTTTAGGATGCTGAGAAACTGGTTCATGTATTTCTAACCATGTGGTTACTTCACTGTAATGCTTTACTTGCACGATACTCTAGTAAATCTGTAAATAAACTTTAATTAGTGCAGAATGCTGCTGCTCAAGTGCCAACTAGAACTAGAACATGTGATCATGTCAGTCCTGTTCTGGAATCCCTACACTGATTGCCAGTTAAATTCCACATTGTTTACACAATAATTAAGCAAGGAAGTACTTATGTAACATATAAAGCTCTACACAACCTGGATCCATATTATCTGAGTAAACTCGTATAATCCAACGCATCTACTTTATTCGCAAGGTGCAGGAATTAGACTTAAAACTTAGACTTAGGACCTAGAAAACGACACAGCAGGGGAAAATCCCCAAATGTTTAAGTCTAGGCTAAAAACATACTGATTTACATAAGTGTTTGGATAGATTTAGACTAGGATGCATGGCTCGGGTTACTGGAGCTGGAGTCTGGGGTCATGTTTGGCCTGCCTGCCTTGCCATGCTCAGACCAGGAGCGTCTGGTGGGTGGTCTGGCTGGGCCACCTCCTGAACTTGACTTGTTTTTGTTTGACTTGAACACTTTATTTTCTTTTATTATTTACTTACAGTTACTGTTTCTACAAACTTAATCATTACAATTCACATCTAAGCCACATAAAGAAAGATGGGCCCCTTTTTGAGTTTTGGTCCTCCCAAGGTTTTCCTTACAATGTTTAGATATTTTTGCTTGTCGCTGTCGCCGTAGGTTGCTCAATTTCTGATTGTCCTTATAAGATAATATAACGCTGTAAATCTGCATTGAGACAGTGCTCCACTGTAAAAGCGCTATAAAAACAAATCTATTCAAATCAAATTCAAGGTAGTTCAGTGTTTAACAAAGTGTCAAATTCATCTTGATAAAATGCCAATTTTTTTGGCGAATTAATGATCAAGTATCTTAATGCCTTGTTTGTTCATCAGAACAAACTTCAAAATCAGATTCCTTCTGCTTTGAAGTCTCAGGCAGTCTAATAAGGTAGTATGAAAGGTTAACACTAATTAGACGAATGACTAATGAACACAATATTCTGATCCACGTCTGGACACACTGGATTTACTGACAATGAATGTGCATTTTTGCAAAGCAGAAACAAGTTCTTTGAGTGAAGCACGACTGTTCGAATTAGGTTGATTTTCAAATAAGATCGGGATCATTGTCACTTTCAGGTGCTCGCTATGCTTACCATGGATTGTGTCTGAAACTATTCGCTATTAACTTAAAAAAAATAGAATTACCAGATCGATACATTTTAAGAGGATGAGAAATTTTACTCGATTCAGAATGTGCAAGCTGTTATCTTCCATATCGGTCATGCTGTGAAATTAGGCAATATTGCCCAATGTGTTTTAAATTCTGGAACTTTTGCTGTTTCTCGCTAACCACATGATAGCTCTCATATGTGGCTTTTAATTTTAAATGAACATATGCTTGCCCTCAAAGACAGAAGACGCCTCTTCACTGCTCCAGGTAAGGTCCTATATTCATTCATTCATTCATTCACTTTGTTGTCCACTTAACCCTAACCAGGCTCACATATGAGTCGGTGCCTACCTGGCGGAATACAGCGTGAGGCAGGAACTATCCAAAATAGGGCACCAATGCATCGCAGGTCACACACACTCATACACACACACACACACATAAACACAAACACAAAATTCCACTTTAGCACATCAAATATGCAGCATTGTGACTCAGCCTGAATCAGTATTCATGTGACTTTTGTTTCCTTCCAACTTGATGTATCCATTTGTTGGAAGAGCAGTAAAGGAGGGTTGCAGTGGCAGGACAGCAAAGCAACAGACCTTTTACTTTGACCTCTAAATATTTGTGGTGATGTCTCATGCAAACATTAACTTATCTTTTGCCAACTGGTATCAGTTTAGAAGTATCATTCATACATTCATTATCTTTCGCTTAATCCACACAGGGTCGCGGGCCAGTTGGTGCCCATCCGGCAACTCAAGGGCACAAGGGCAGGAACAACCCTAGAAGGGTGACAAACCAACGTAGGGCACACACACACACAGTCACACACTAAGGGCCACTTTTAGAGCCACCATTTAACCTAACACGCATGTCTTTGGACTGTGGGAGGAAACTGGAGTACCCAGAGTAAATCCACACAGATACAGGGAGGACTCCAGACTCCAGACAGAAAGGGCCCAGGCCGATTCACCTTGGGATTGAACCCAGGACCTTCTTGCTGTGAGGCAGCGGTGCTACTCGCCGAGCCACCGTGCTGCCCCTGTTTAGAAGTACGACAATTTCTATTAATTTGAATAAAAACAATTACATTAAGATGCCTGGTAATTGGTGAGAAAATCAGATTTGGGCCACTTTGCGTGCTGCAACGCATCAGCATCAAATTAGCCTTGGAGTCTCATGCATTTTAAGTCACCTTGTGAAGTAGATATCTGTGTGTCTTGGGGTGTGTTTATACATGCATTTGTAAGTGGTTGAGCCCTGTCTGGATCCAATCCTGACAGGCAAAATGCATAAAACAATCTATTATTCATGGGATCCAAATGTGGATTGAATCAGAATAGGAAATGTCAGATTCCGTGTGACTTTCAGTAAATCAGACTGAACATAAACAGTCCAGCTCAATTTGAGCTTAATTCTATTTTTTGCATCCTGCCATTGCCTATGAAGTGAAATTTGGCTAATCTGTTATTCTGACTTCTAGATAATGTTCTTAGACACACTATATTAAACACATTATTATTCATGTATTTCATTTGTCTGTCTGACCGTTAATAACTTTTTCACCTCCAATGCCGTGACTGTCCCATAACTATACAGTTTAAAGCATTAGATGTATTTGTTAACCTGCTGAAGCAGCATAAGCCATCCTGGCTACTTTGTTCTTTCGAGGCAGGTACAGTGTACCAGGTCCGTACGCAATTTGAAAAGCTTTCAGCAGTTTTACATGCGAGTGCACGTGTGTGTGGTCTTTATGTTTATGCCCAGGTTGCTAGGTGACGGCGTTAATGCGAGCTGACACTCTTGAGTTATAAAGCCAGCGGGATGCACCGAGCCAGAAGAGACATGATACATATATCCTTGTGATGTGTTTAACATTTGTTTCTGTATGAAACGTGTGCTGAACAATATTTATGTTGTAAGTTAACTGGGACATTAACAACCCTTCAGTTCTATATTGCAAGGTTTTCCTTTGCTCTCTGCGTTCTGGATAAGGATTTATGCGCGTGCCCATGCGTTGCACAGTGTGGGTATGGTTTACATAAAATGGGTAAAGGACAGGCTTTGGTCTTTGGTGTGGGAAGGAATAAGGTAGAAAGGACCTTCTTGTTTTCAATATTTTGGATTTTGGAATTTCCTTTAGCGCCATCCATGCTGCAGCTTCCATTATTCATTTCATGTATTCATTTCCATTATCTGCGTAGTTTCATTTATGGTCACAGGAAGCCTAACTGGAAGCACATGGCAAAAGGTTGGAACTAACTTTAAAACAGGGATATACACTCACCGACTTTATTAAGTACACCTGTCTCGTTGCTCATTAACGCATATATCTAAACATTGAATCGCATATCAGAAATAATGCAGTTATGTATGATCAAGATGACCTGCTGAAGTTCAAACTGAGTAGGGAAGAAAAGTGGTTTATATGACCTTGAGCAATCCTTGTTGTTTAGATGATGTACCATCCTGGTCATCTGGCTGTAACAATTTGTTCTGGCTAAGGTTGTACAAGCCTTTAGTACTGAATAAGTATTGAATATTAAACATATTATTTCAGTGCCAGAACATAACAGAAGACAGTGCCAATGATTCAGTGGTATGATATGGTACGAAACATGCACAATGCAGAATAGCTGAAACAACAGCACTGGAAAATTAAAGTTCATCATGAGCTAATAGTGATGTGACAGTCTAAACTTTGCTGCAGTTCTCATTTTGTCCAAGTATTGTAATTGTCCAAGGCTTTAAAACATGGGAAGTTCGTTACTTGGTTACAGCACCTTCCCCAGTCATGTGCCAATACTTTCCTTTTTGTGACTTAACCCCCTGAGCAGGTATACCACTAATCTCCAGAATCTTGGTGTTCTTATGTCTTTCCCAGACAGAAATATATCTATTAACATATTCTGCTGTGATGTATGTGATAGTCATATTGTGAAACAGTTAATATTTATTATATTACATCAACTTGCATTTATTAAAAGATCCGGATTTGTTTGTGGACACCCAAAAAATACATCCAAAACGTGTTTTAGTGTGAATTCGCTCCAATTTGCTGCTACAACAGCTTTTGTTTTGCTTAGAGTGTTTTCTGCTAGATTTTGGAACATGACTGTGAGCCCTGGTTCACTTTTGGCATTCCACTGCATTTTAACGGTGTCTGATGGAGCCAAGGTCCAGGGTCAGTGCAAACCAGCAAGGCTCTTGATCACAGTTGGCAAACTAATGTTTTATGAATTTTGTTAAAGGCGAGAAGGCAGAAAGTTGATGAACTGACTTGATGCAAACAGAAACGGATGAATGCGTCAAATTATGAGTCACTAGCGTATCAGTACAGACCATTCTATTGCCACTTTTAGAAGAAAAGGAAGGGGTGTCCACAAACTTTTGCCTTTTAGCAAAGTTACACTATTTTCTAACCTCTGAGCCACCTCTGTTCCACTGTATCACAGATATGGTAATGGGAAACTTCCGCCTCCAGACTCCATTAAGTTATCAGTTGCTGCAATGCATAACACACAGGTAAATGGAAAACTGGCTTGCATAAATGTCCATGTCTGAGACCTATTGGCTGTATATGTGTGTGTGTGTGTGTGTGTGTGTGTGTGTGTGTGTGTGTGTGCGACATTAGTCAGAGCGCTGTTTGAGCTGGTGTGTGGGAGGCTCGCTGGTTGAGAGCCCAGGCAGATGAGCCTAAAAGCTCATCCTCTGAATGCTTTGCCTCTCCTGTGACTGTGCATGCATTAACAAAAAAAGGGCATTATCCCTCACTTTTGAATGTGCGACAAAGGTCTTTATAAATGTAAACCGCGTGCATGTTATTTCCCTCTGTAGTGGGAATCGGCACAGGACCTTAGTCACAGGTCATGTGGTTTAAGGTTACTAATAGCTCCCACCAATTGCCTTGTGTTGCGCACTTTTTTTTCTGACAATGCGCTTCCCCGCAGTGGCAGAGAAAGCCCTCGTCCCCAGGTGGGGAGCGGAGGTGGACATGCCCTCTCCCTGGAGGCCGTAACCGGAGGCTTGTGAGGGCCCGATGCTGTGCTCTAATACTCCTGTGAAAGGCCTCCTCCAGCGCCTCCCAATAAACCACCACTCAGAACAGGGAGGCTGAAATGGAGAACGCCATGGTCGCTCAGTAAAGTATGAAGGGGAGGGGGAGTCTCAGGAGTGGCTTGCTTGTTCTGAAGGACAAGAGAAGGAGATAAAGAGAGAGTACGACTGGTGAGTGCAACTGAGAGAGACATGGTGGTTCTGTGTGCGTAGGCGGGAAACGGGGGAGTGAGAAAGTGAGTAGTAAGCAAAGGCCTTTGCTCTTCTTTTGGGGTCCCTGCATTGAGGATCATCTCCCCACCGGGGGCGCATGGGGGACAAACGCCCGACATCTGAGCTCTGTGGCCTTTCTCAGAACGTCTCAATGGAGAACCCGGGAATAAAGATGGTCCGGTTCATTCCAGTTCAATGACATTCAGATTTAAATGGAGCACTCCATTATTCATTATGATTACAAGACAGAAATAGGTGCTGGTGCAGCAGGCTGGTGCTTCTGCAATCACACTCCAGTGTCATCACAAAGATATTGCTGGACAATGACGGATTCACAAATGTCTTATTTCTGATGCATTTCAAATGAGTTAATACCCAACAATTCCCCAAATAGCTACCAAGTGCCAGAGTTTTGAAAGCTGAAACTGCCTTTTACAAAAAACAAGAGGAAGAAATGAAAGAATAAAATTTATTCTTACTACTGATTAAGTGGAATCACATAATTTAAACATCTAAAAAACTGTAGTGTATCCATTGGCAACAAATGTTTGAAACCAGGTTGGAAAAAGTTGGAAGGGATATGCATATTTCGCCCTCTATAGTGCATAATATCATTAAATGATACAAGAAATCTGGAGGAATTTCAAGCCTCAGGGCAGGGACACACCCCTACACTGTAGACCCATGATCTACGATCCCTCAGACAGCACTGCATCAAGAACTGTCATTCATCAATAGCTGATATAAACAAATTACTTTTGCAACCTTTTGTCAAACACTACAATACAGAGTTACATTAACAAAATGTGACTTAAAATTTTACTTTTAATTTTGCTTTAAAAAAGCAGTCTCATGTCAACCATCAAACAGCAATCAAAAAACTTCTCCGGGCTCTGAGCCATCTAGGATGAATCATCACACAATGGAAATGTGCATAATGGTCAGGCGCGTCAGTACTCCAGATCTTTTTTTTTTTTCCTAAATACATTGATGCCTTGTGTTCCAGGCCGCAGAAAATGACCATCCAGACTGATATCAGCTAAACGTCCAGTAACCAGGTTCTGCCAAGGTGGGCTGTGTCAATGCCCTTGGCAAAGGTGAAACCAGAATGAATGCAGAAATTTACATTGAGATTCTTGAGCAATGTATGTTGCCTTCATTATCAAGGAGATCCATGCATTTTTTACAAGACAATGCAAAACCACATGCTGCACGCAGCCACAATTTCTCTACGACTGTGAGGGAAGCTCAGCTTCCCCTAAAAAACGAAATGATAAAATATGTAGAGTTTGTGTGAGTATTTCATTGACTACAACTGCGTTAGAACACGTTCATCTCGAAAACAAATTTGTTCAGAATCAGCTACTTATCACAAATCAGCTAACTCGATTTTGTTAACGTCTCATACATTCCAGAGATTTGAAATGATCATTTGATGAATGACATGATTTAGTCCCGCCCCGGACGGTCAGCATCTCTGGGGTGAATGGAGCTGGGGATGGGTCTTGGCTGGCCCGGATGCTGAGCTTCCGTATTATGATTGGAGGATATGTCGAAAGGCTTAATCCTTTTTTGATTGATTTTGAGGTCTCTCATCAGTCCCATCGCAGGTTTTGCAAGCGATGTCGAAAGACAAAACGCAGCCCATTTCTTGTTATTTGCCTGGTGAAATTACTTGACCATTTCCACTGCTCATTTCTTATACTGCAAATAAAACCGATTTATAGTATTTCCTTGTTTCAGTTCGCCATAATTTCAACATTTCTGTGTTCGAGTTTAAATTCCTTGTTGGACCGTGCAATGCCTCAGCTGTATAAACTGTTATCTTTGGTGGCAACAATTAGACTTACATCTGCAGGTGTAGAAAAGATTTTCTCCTGTTTAAAAAGGCTTAAGTCTTAAACCCGCCACTCAATGCGACGTCTAAGCAACCTAGCTTTACTGGCCAATGAGAAGTCCTCGAAAAAGACCAGTACTTGGTACGATAGGGTTTCAGACCACTTTCTTGAAAAGGAACAGAGGACAGAATTTACTTGAAATAAACTGACAAAGTTTGTGATGTAGGCTGACAATGAGCTTCCCCTCCTTGAAAGACTAGCAGCCGCCACTGCTGCACACATTACAAAGTCATGACTGCAGAAGAAGACGGTACAGATTCCCGACATGAAATATATGAAGAAAGTTTTGAAGAATGTTGCAAAAATAACACCTGAAACAGTTAATCATTTAATGCTTTCCTCTGTCCCGAAACATATTTTAAACGGTATAAGAAGGTATGGCAATATTACAGTGTTAAATGCCTGACCGTCCCAACCTGTGTGTCACAGGTCTGAAAACCAGGAATGGATGTTTATTAACAAATAAAGTTGAACCAGACAAAACATAAAATATCCCTGGTTTATAGTGTCTGTAATGAAATCAAAAAGTAAAAGTAAATGTAAAGGAATATGCTCATTATCCAACGTTGGGACATGATTTTCCTTCGTGGCATGTAATTAATGCAATGTAATGTAATGTAATTAATGCATAAACGAATACATCCTCATACACGTTTCACAGTGTATGTGAAGTGATAGTAAAAATGCCTCATTAAGACAACCCTTCACTTTATGTGAATGTGGGTGGTATAAGATTCACTAAAACATTTAAGTCTTGACCTTAAAAGAGGAAGCTGCATGGGATAAATATGTCATCACACATTTCTTTGGCAAGAGGATTTGCTAAAAATGAGTGACAATCCCAAAACAACTGCCTGCTCTCTTTTAGCATTCAGCCAGTTTTTTCAAGTCTTATCTTGTAAACCTTACACACACATTTAACGCATGACCAACTGAGAATTGGGTTTAATGCTTGTTCCTCTTGTGTTGAAGCTTTGGTGTTTGAAAGCCTCTTATTAAGCCATCGATTGCCCAGATAAACCCGTCGCCATTTGCTGATGTTTAAATCTCTATCCAAATCCAGTTTATAAGAAAATCATGAACCAAAGCTGAGTTTTTAAAAGGCTGATGAATGAATGCTGCAGGCTGCTGCATTCCCTTAAAGGCAAAAGGTAAAGAATCATCCAAAACATACCTCTATGCCAGGCTTTGACAATTTACCTCTTATCTTTTGCAGCTGATTGCCCTTCAATCTTAATAATGGACTGATCTCATTTTCATAAGGGTAGCCTTAAAATAACTAATGAAAAAGCAACGAAAAACGAGGAATTAAATGCTTGCCTTTTATATAAAACCCTTGTGTTGCGGTGTATTTCCAAACTCAACCTGTACATCATATGTGGTATTTATCGTAACGTTATGTATTATTGTAATGCTATTTATACAAATTTATTCTAAACACCATATCTGTGGGCCAACCGCAAGTCAGCTTCCTTTCCGTGCGCGTCCCTGTCCAAGTGTCAAAAGAACAATTAATAGCATCAAGATCAAATGTGAAATGTTTAGTCACATGTAGAAAATCCCACCGGATCATCCAAACACCTATTAACAGTTTATCCAAACACGACATGCACCAGAGGCTGTGCAGATGAACCGTAACCGTAAGAAGCGTTCATCTTCAGAATTTAAGAGGCCACTTTGTGAAACACGAATGATGGGCTAAGTGAAATGTCCAAAGACAGGTCATCAAAACAGTGGGGATGGAATGCAAAACAAAAAAACCTCCGGATTTCACCACAACGGCCTCAGGCGCGAAAGCGGTCTGCTCATTTTGCTGAAAAATGACAACGGCGTATTGAAGTGTGTAATATCCATTTCTCACACATCCACATGAGAAAAATGCTTATCAAGTTAAGAGCTCATCAGTTCATAATGCCTTGAGGATAGTAGGGAAATTTGGACGTACCTTACAGTTGTTGGCATTGGTCCCAGGATACAGTCTCACAGAGATGCAAAAGTTCTCGCCCTTTCAGCCAGCGCGCTGCCGACGACTCGCTATCTAGCAACATTTTGAAAATTATTATAGGTTTGAAGTATAGTTTAAAGTTAGTATAGGTTTGAAACATTTGATTCCAAATCACCCTTACTCACACTTTTAGCCCCAAATAACCAAACTAATCAGGAAGCAAGCTTAAAAGGTCAGGTACTGTTGTAAGGAGCGACATTATTTATCTTCACACAGAGTTACCACTTCAGAATTCTGCAAAAAAAAAAAAAAGGTCACTAATCACATTTAAGTGGGAGAAAACCAAAAATGTGAATACCCTTTTGTCTAATTGTCTCATTTTTTATGTTTATTTCTGTCACTTGTAAATACATTTACAGCATTATGCAGACACCCTTATTTAGAGCGACTTACAACTGATACAATCTTACAATTGAAGCAATAGTGGGTAAAGGGCCTTGCTCAAGGACCCAACTGTGGCAGCTTGGCAGAGGTAGGATTTAAACCCTGGACCATTAACCGCTAGGCTACTGCAGTCCCAATACTTTTGTTAATATCGTTTATGTAAAACTGGTTTAAACATATACTTCATACTATATTTCTTCCACATGACTGCAAGGTCACATTTTCAGATTAATCCAGAGTTCTTGATGTTAAGCCACTTTTGTAGACTGGCTTTATCGACAAGAGAGATGTCAGTTATGGAGATTCATTCTTCAGTTCTGGGGTCTGACGGACAAGAAGTTACAGAGTTTACATGGCTCTCTCAGAAACAGAACATGCATGGCCCTGTCACAGCAAACAAGCATTAGAGAGTGGAGAGGACTACGATTTTGTTGAGCCTGTCTTGGATAATCTTCTTCTGTAAGGTAAGATAAGAGGTCTATCCCTGAATATCACATGGATAGGCCCAGACATGGTATACTTATTACCATGTATACTTAGTATTGCACTACTGGACTAGGAAGGGGTGATTCTATGATGAGAGATTTAGGGGTACTGAGCACCCAATGAGCCCAGCCAAGCCTCCTTATTTTAATTGAAATATCTTCCCATACGTGTGAAGGAAGGATCTAACATTTTGGAACACAGACCGGAAAGACCAACAAATCCGCAAAAGCTTCACTTGGTTCATACCAATGGACGACAATGAATTTTAATGTAGGGGTGCATGAGCACAACCCTAGGCCCTTACATTGGAATATGTATGGATGTACTCTGTATGATTATATCAACGGCATGTTGATGTAGATAAGGGTGTCTACTAAATGCTGTGAATGTACCGCATCCAATCTAACCAGTTAGGTAAAGTTTATCTAATATTTCATTTCTTCCTCTACACAATACCTTTAGATAAACAAAAGCAAGCTCGGACTAATCGGGCTTTACATAACCTGTCTAAATAACTAATAACTGCTTAGTCCAGTAGAGTTTATGTAAGTGTCAGTGACAAATGGCGCTAAAGTGCATACAGAGTTCAGAGTTTATGCAGAGGGTGTTGCCTTCATAGGGGCCATGATCACTTAAAAATGGGCCACAGTCAGGAAGTATTATATAATACTCTGGAAAAATGTAATATTTATTTAATACTGCTCTTACTATTATTACTATCATAATAACAATTTATATGATTACGATTAGCTTTATTTTTGTGATTATAACGATGGTGATGATTATTAATTTATTCATTCATTCCGTTTTAAATCCACTAATTCCACCAATTCAGAGCTGTAGGAAGCCTGGGCTCAACCGGCAGCAAAGGGTGCATGGAGGAACTCAATTCCCTCTCAGGGCACATGCACACACACTCACTCACATACTCACACTGCGTCCACTTTAGAGACACGAGTTAAAGAACATGAGGAGAACATGCAAACTCCACACAGGTGAGTCTGGGCCAGGAACTGAATCTGGGGTACTCTGGAGCTGTGGGGTGACAGCGCAAAACTCTGTGCCCTAGTGCCAACCATATTCTTATTACTATTATTATTATTGCACTATTTTATATTTTGGCATCTCTAGTCACATATTGTGTGGTTAATCTAAGTGAGAACAGGGACTTCAATTTGTTGGTTTTTTACATATTGTTACACATTTATACATAAGTTGCATTTGTCACTCCATAATACGTTTCCACTGAATGTCATACCAGCATTTGTGAGCTTTAGTGTATTTTAGCCTTTTCTTTGCCCTTCCGAAACGTGGTTTCTTGGCTGCTCAGTTCCACAATGACTATTCCTGATCAAGCTTCTTTAGATCTAACCTACTGGTGGCCTACAACATTTATCCGTTCTGTATATCATTGTTAGTTTTAATGTACCAGTACCAGTTAATTAATGTACCATTTACCCGACAAATCATTTAGGCATGTTTCACATTCTGTGTCAGTGACATGAATCAATTCAGTGACTCTTCAAGCTTTTTAGGGTGCTGTGCTTACACTCAGCATCCATGAGCTCCTCTTAGCAGCTGACTAAGGATCTAAAAATAAAGACAATTGATTCTCAAAAGGGAGGGGAAGCTATAAAAAGATATCCTGTTTGCAATTTCCACAGACTGAAAAACCATTACAAAATGGACGTCAAAAATATTTGAGACAAAGCAAGATCTGGAAAATCAAATGAGATGGAACTACTTTCAGGAAAAGGTGAGCTACCTTCAGATGTCAATTAAACCAAAGACATACTGTACGCTTTATCTGCAATCACTAATAACATCTTCCTAAATGTTCCGCATGTGGCTCGATAATGCAGCCGGTAGCACTGTAAATGTTATTTATATAGAGAGAATAATTTATATCCTGGTAGCCAAATAAGCAAATCCTGGATGCCAAATTCCGAGAAACTACATGCTATGTAGTAGATTTGATCATTTTGATTTAGCAAATTAAGCCATTCTACAAAAGAGGTTCATACGGCATTGAAAACGATGCGAAAAATGTTTCTGATCAGTAAATATGGCGCAGCTGTAATTATTTGTTGGGTTGTTATCACCCTACAAAAACTGTGCTTGCCTTTTCATATTCAGCAACCCGTTGGACAATGAAATGTAATCACTGTGCAGATTTCCATGCTCCCTGTTTTTGTTTACTCTGTGCAGATTTATGTTATGTTGTGATTGCAGTATAAGAATGGAAATGCTTAAATACTGCGTTCGACATGACAACTTTTTAAATACACATAATCTTTTGAGCCCTGTTATTGTACCATTTCAACCACATACTTGACTGATTTATTGGCACTGTGGTTTTCTCATAAACGCCCTTTTAACACAAACCTAGATGCATGCTAAGACCTGAGAGAGGTAAAAGATAAATTGAAAATTATATCGAGCCAGATTGTTCCGTAGAGAGAACCTTTCAAGAACAGGCCTGGAACAAGGTATGTTTTAACTGGCTTTTTTGTGTATTTGTACGCAGCTCATGAACAACTGAATTCATCAGCATCAGCCTATAAATAGTTGTAGACAGTTTAAGCATGGCTAAGGAAAGTCATGGCACAGCAAGTAAAGGAAAAAATATCGCTCAAAACCCACAAGCAGTCACTTAACATAAAGTTAAGCCACATGACTAATAAAAACAGATATACTAACGACAGTCGTTAAGATGAAAAATATGCAGACAACATAGCTAAAATTATTAAAGAAACCAAAAATGCCTCTCAAAATCCGATATTTAGAAAGAGAAAATAATTATGTGAGAAAATATACAGAGATATACATAGAGAAATAGACAAATGGAAAAGGACAGCATGGTAGTGGCAGCATTAGCAATTCTTTTCACAGCCCCAGAGACCTGGGTTCAAGCCCCAGCCCAACCACTGCCCGTGTTCTTGCCCTGTCTATATGTAGCCATCTCTAAAGAGTGTGAACTCCACTAATCCAGAGTCAGACAGATTATTCACAAATGGAGCTAATTCAAGGTCATTTTTTACACTCCAGTGGTGTTCAATCAACAAAGAGCAAGGAACACAGGTCACAAAGGAAGTCAGGGAAACATGGTTATGGTATTATATTGGTTAAGGCCTCTTTGTCCCATCCGTGTCAGGCTGGGGAGGGGGGGGGGGGGTGTTTCATTATTTTAATTGAATCATACCAGCATATTCTAAGGAAAAAATTAAAAACATTTGGTCCATGAACTAAATCTAAAAAGAGCATGGGTCATGCAGCGAGATAATATCCGTAGCACAAGAGTCATTCAACCAAAAAATTATTAAATAAGAATAACGTTAATATTTTGGAATGTCAGAAAGTCCCGACCCTAATTCATTTCCCCCAAGAAATAGTTTTATAATATTTTCCATGATTTCCACTGACAACGACAACAGTCCAAAAACATGTTAACATCTGTATGCACTGCTGTTTTGTATTTGTATTTGTAGTCATGCTGTTATGTGTTATAGAAATGCAAATTACGAGATTCCACATTTTTCCTCAGTATTGAGAGAATTAAGTGGAAAATAATGCAATTAATTCAAAGAATTACACTTAATTTCTTCCTAAAGCCAAAATGTTTTATAATTTAACGTAAAATAAAGAGTGATATGTTTATTTCCTATGAATTTTATCAAAACGCTGTGTGACAGTCCACTTAGTGTGGTGTTTCCATAATTCCATCCCTAGTTTTATGAAACCAAACAGGAAAATAAGAAAAAATGGAAAGGAATGGCTCAGCTGGAATACTCCAACAAAGGAAGTATTTCTTAATTTTCAAACGAAAACAACAATGGGGGGTTTGGCCTCAAACAAACCTAAAACATCTGTAACTCTCTGATCCCTCTTGATTTATTATTCGTATTTCTTCAATTTAACTTTCGGTTCAATATTTATACATTTTCAGTCTTGAATTTGTTTCTTTGAATTATTTCTCTTTCCTGTTTTTTCTTCTTTTAGAGAAAGCGGCACGGACACGGCAAAAGAAAAAAAAAAAACACATTAGATACCATACAACACGAATACAAACACCAAAATATAAACAGAGTATCTTGGGGACAAAGCCCAAGGTAGATTTCCAAACACAGCTCAAACACAAAATTATCCCTGTAAAGTATGTTGGAGGCATTCGACCTTCTTACATGGTACTGTGGCCTCCAAGGGGTACCAGAAGATTTTGACAAAATTCTGGCTCCCATTTCCGAGAAGCTATAATTGGATAGTATTTGGATTTCCAAGTAAGACAATGATCCAAAACATGCTGTATTGTATTAAATGTTTCCCATGATTATCTCAGTGTTCGGATATAAAGCCTGTTACAACAGTGAGGTTAAGAGTAGAGTTGAAAAAACAAGCTCTAAGCAACCTGAAAGTTCAGGAGTGGTTCATTTGAAGGTTTCCTTGTATTGTATTCTCTTATATCATCAAACTCTACAGAAACAGCTTAGTGCTGATATATTGACAAAGAGAGCTTGTCCAAAGTACATTTATGATAGCTGCCCTGAGGATGTTTTTATATCTGTTAATGTGAGTTATAACAGCAATTATCAGAACAACCCTGGATATGGTGACTGATTGGGGTGAAAAATGACACTTCTGATAAAGATGTTGCTAGGGGGAAGTGTATTTGTGTAAAAAAAAAAAATGTAGGAGAGTTCCGTTTGTGAAACGGCCCCATAATCAAGGTTAAAGAGTCAACTCATTATACTTTCTTTTCGCCGTCATGCTTCACGTACCTCTGTCATTCCTCATTCAGCACAGAGAGTATCAGTTAATTGATATTCCCTATAGAGAAAGTCAACTGTACAATCTGTTTTTGTTCTCAAAAAGTACTCTGTTTGCCGGAGGTAGAAAGATCACATAATGCACCGCCTTACTTTAAGTGGAAGATCAATTACCTCCTAACACCCTTCTGCCTTTAGTCAGATTGTAAATTTAATGAGGGTGCCTTCAGGATATTACATAGGTTGAGGTTCAGAAGCGGCTTGTCACATTATGAAAAGACTGCGAAAACCACTAATGACTACCCCTGCCAAAAATTACCCATCTTTCTTACTTAACATTTAAAAAGAAACAGATTGTAGATATGACACCAAAATTGTTTATCGATACAAGAACATTCTGGATTCCTAAAGCATGCCCTCAACTAAATGTTAAAATTAAACGATTAAATTATTACCGATATGTGAGATGAAGATACAAGTCGGATAAAGGAGCCGAGGAGATGCAAATGTTCATGCACCTTTTGTCCACTGATAGGAAATTGTTTTGATAATGATTAACTCCTTCTTCAGGATGATAATGCATCTTGTCAAAGCGCAAAGAGTGTTAAATCTACAGCTAAGACGTGTCAGCGAGGACTTGGCCAGTCTGGATATCAATCAGATCATACATTTATGTTGGAAATAAGAAAACTTGATCCATGACAAATCATATCAGTCAGCCACTATTCAAGAAAGTTGGAGCTGAATTGACGCTGAATATTGTTTTTCATGAGTTAAATCCATGCCTCAAAGAATATTACTGTACAACAGTGTTGGTGTCAATGGCATGAGTAAACATGTTTAATGCAAAACCGCAGGGCAGATGTTATACATACATTCTTTTGAACAAGGCTTCAGGAGACTCCATGTTTCAGGCAGGTCATGGAATTGCTGATAACAACAGAATGATCCTTTTTATTTTTGTGCCAGAGCACATGGCATCCAGTGCTTCCAAATAAGATCTGGAATACTGACTCGTCTGACAACCATACACAATTCCATTGTGTAACAGTCATCAAAGATGCCTCTAAGTCCAGAGTAGCCAACACCGCTTCTGGACATGGTTAACATGAGGCTTTTTTTTTGCACATTAAAGTTTGAAGTTTCACTTGTCACTTGTGACTTGGGTCTTGTGTTAAACATCAACAAGACTAAGATAATATGGTTGGAAAGAGCTGATCTGCTCGCCTAGCAGACCAGGACATCATCAGTGCATGATCTCTAAATACAAATATCTGGGTATAGACAGGGTTT